>JAZGTJ010001149.1:34201-64119 GCA_036877575.1 Botia almorhae | reverse complement strand
CACATGAAGGCAATCAGTCTTAAACAAACTCTGGGATTACAACAGCTTGATTTATAACAACGGAACCTCGCCACAAAACTCAAAGTCCCAAGGTTCCTCATTTCACAGAATAAGGAAGTAAGGCAGAAATTGTTGTCCAATGAGAGACACAACGATCAATCTCACAAGTGCCACGGGATTTCTAGAGCGCGATCAGAAGAGTAAGCTGTCAATCAGTGACAATACGAGAGCGAGACAACGTCAGACGCGCGCGCAGGACGCTCGCTAAAATAAACTCTCTGTGCGAGATACCTTTTTAAAATGGGTAAGTGTCTTTTCCGGCAATTGTATCACTCTTAACTACTACTAGTAATTCATGTTTGTCAGATTACTTTTTAATGTGCCAAATTAGACGTGGTGTCATTTCTGTGGTCTGTTGTAATGTTGGATGGTGTACTGTATGCTTTACTGCTATGAGTGTTTGGGAAAAGTAAAGTTATTTGTTTGACATGTGGAACACAATATCTTCTGTTACCATCAGATTAAATTACTTTAAAATACGTATTTTATGTCATTGTCCTGAATAGAACAAAACAGTTCCGTATTGCATTATAAAGTTATAAAGTGTATAACTTGCAGCCTACATATTTCTGTAATTTTAGTCATTTAAGTGACAGTAATAAGGAGTAGATATGAGTAACCTTAACAAGTCGTGCTCGTTGAGGAAGTGGTTTGGAGAAATAGCAACACATTGCTGTTAAAGCGTAAAACCCCTTATCTGATAAATTAACTGCTCACTGTTGAGAGTGGGGCAGATAAACTTAATGATAAAACATCACACGGCATAGTTTGATTCAGATTGGGAAGTTTTATCAAGGGTCAAATATGTGCCTTCCTTCTTTTAATAATGACGATTAGCCTCTTTTGATGCGCGCGCATTTCCAGTGCGTTACGTTGAGAATGACTACGTTTAAATTCAGATGCTATCTCACTGTTACACAGTGATGTTATCAAATTATTGTCTATTTTGAGACTGTAAAGATAATTATCTGACTGATTCAGGATATGAAAGTTTCGTGGGTAAATGCACATTTTGTTTAACCAAGTTCGAATACTCCTTGAGTTGCGTCTATTAATTAAATAGATGCATTTATGTAGGTCCTCTTTCAACACTATAAATACCCGAAATGGACAATATCAGAGTCTCGAGCACAATACAGAACTCAGCTAACACACCAGTGATGATAATATCAGTCAAACGTGTCACAACCTTTCTGCACTGTGGCTCAAAAAGGGAAGTCAAATAACAGGAGACTGTTTTGTGCCCTGGCACAGGAAATGTCTGATCTCGAAAGCGAAGCGTAGCTGGATGTTACAGACATAGATGTGAGTTTAAAAAGTGTTGAGAAGGCTGTGAGAAAGGGAAGTGGAGACTGAGGTAGAGGCTTCCGAGAGAGTTTATAAATTCAACGCTTGTGTGGTTTGTAAATAAGCTGTCAGGTGCGCGATGGTGACATTGTGCTGTTCTGTTCTAACCAAACGCCTGAACGGTCGATTGCTTGATATGGTTTCTTTTGTGAAATTTTGTCTTGATGTTTTGACTATCAAGTTCAATGTAATAAGAGAATGAGAAAGTTTTTAAGAGAATAAAAAATCAAAATAAAGTTTAGATACATTTCTACATTTATGACAGCTATAAAATAATTGAATCGTTATATAACCCCATATAACCGTCTACAGTCTACCACTGGCTAATATTATGTTTGTATTATAAAAATAACAAGTATTTAAATAAAATGTCCATACCATGTTAACCATGTTAAACACCAGTTAAATATGTCTTTTTCTATTCAGGCATGGTATCACATAGCTGTGGTTTATGCATACAGACAGGAAATAGTGTTGTAATCATGTGGTTTCGTATTAGAATGTTCTCTCATTCTCTTTCTTTCTCTCTTACACACGCATTAATTCAGTACTTAAGAGACTACAGATTCAAGTAGTTTCTCTCTAAACATTGGTCTATTGCTTAAATAGTTATTTTAGATTTATTCTTGAATCAAGGTAAGAGATTTTTAAGTTGGGTTTAAGCATAAAATGTAAATAAAACTTATATATTTGATATATTGTTAGTTCCGACAAAAGGAAACCTAATTATAACCATAAAAACATCTTATTGTCATGGTAATAAAAAAGTACTGATAAACCTTTGGGTCATTTTGAGATTTGCAGAATCAGCTGATGTTTCAAAATTGACTGTCCTTATTAATGGATAATGCAATGTTCTGTTTTTAGTTTTGCACATTAAGTAAATGTTGCGTAAATAAATGTACTGCATGTTTGTGGATGTCTTATTTGCTATTATTACATTATTATAAAAATATCATCATTTTATGTAGGCCATCATCAGCCACCCTTGTCTATAGCTATCAGTACCACCATTGGCCAATGAAAAACCGTCACTTGACCAGTAGTGGAAAATGCATGTCATGTGTACAGGTCTCTCACTGTATGTATGCTTGTGTAACTGGTTTGATGGCCGTTATTTCAGTGTTGGACCCACGTGGAGAGGCTGATGTAAGCGAAGAGCTACTAGAGGAGTGTACTAACAAAAAACAGGAGCTGAATTCACCAGACCAGGTAAGAGCAGACAACAATAACTGGTGGAACACTTCCTATCCTTTTAGGATTGAATTAAAAATTGATTTTTAATTCTGAATCTGAATTGATTTTTACTTTTTTAATTAAAAATTAAATGTTTTTGCTTGTGTTTCATTTTAACTATCGACATGAATTACAACTTTTGTTAGATTAGATATACATATATATTTTACATAGCTGATATGCTTATTCTTTGTTCAATTCACAAACCCTCCTAATAGGACTGGTAGATTAACTTGTTACTCTCATCATTTATAAAAAAAAACTTCTCACATCCCCTTTCAATATAATAACAGTTGCCAAATTGTTTTCTGGTATTGTTGCAGTATTTCAGTTATATAGAAATACTTAAGTTTGTAACAGCTTGTCATTTGACACAACATTGTTACCCTGTGGTTAAATTGTTCATCTGACTTTTTTTTAATCTAATGTGTGCAGGAAAAATCAGTATAACAGTATCTTTACATATACTGACTCAAACTTCTGTTGCACTGTTCCGGTGGTTACGCTTTCTGGTTCAACATTTCTGCAATATGGCAAAATACCAAATTAATAGGGGAGTTTTTACATTGTAGATTGTTTGTGAAAAGTATGTATAGTCATTTCTTTTGCGCTACATGCACACGGACACACAAATAAACAATCACAGATCGCTTTTTCTCACACTTCTGGTAATTGAAAACAGCCTTTGTTTGCTGGTGCAAAGATGCATCATATTTCCAGGGTGGCGTCAGAGGTTGAAAGCCATGTGGTTTCGGTGGCGAGCGCTGGCCATACCTCTGCGCCTTCATCAGCGTGTATAAACTTTCATTATGAGAGTGTTATTGACAAATCCACAGCAGACGAACCCACGCACTTTTCCGAAATTTGAGGTGGAAATTTTAGAGTTACAGCTCACAGACAGTCTCTCACACTGGGGTCTGTGCTTCTTATAGCCACAGTTTGGGCATTGCATTGCTGTAGAGGTACAAAAAACCTCTTCCTGTTTGAAACTTGAAACTAACTTGACACTGTATGAATATATTCAATTTAACAAATGACCTTAAATATGTTTGTTACATATCAAGTGCTCTTAATAATTTAAAGATTTTTACAGATTTTGATGTGCATCCACTTGTTACAGTAGGTCTGTTTGAGTAATTTTTCTCATATCATAACAGTTGTGAGACTCTTACTGATCAAATAAACAAACTACATAGAATATATAAATTGACTAGCTTTTTCCAATAGTTGTAAACACAGCATTGTAAACCAAAAAATGTTGCATTAATAATAACATAATAACAATAATAAGCTATTTAATTGTGTCTCTTTTCAGTGAAATGAGAGGAAAGATTTCTTTTCTTGATTAAACTATATTCCAAGAACATTTTCTAACACACTGTTCCTCGAAGCTGGCTATCAGTGTTGTTAATATAACAGGAAGTGTTTGGCTAGATGCCGATCAGATAAATCCATATATGCAATTTCAATGAAGATGACTAGATGAAGATTGAAGACTGGTGGTGCCCAAAGCAAAAGAAATGTGTCAGTTCCTCGCTATGGAAAGTATGAACAGAGAGAAGAAGAAGCCTATTTTGGATTGCCCCAGCTTTTAGACCTACATGCACAATATTATTCCCTTTACAGAAGAGAGATTTACACTTAGATCTTAGATGTTTACTCATTTCAGTACACTGAAAAGGGGCACTCTTTTCTTCTGTATTACTCAGCGGTAAGAATAAAGCCTGATATGTTCCGTTTTAGTCATTGTAGAGGCTTTATTCTGGGAAGATGTTACCCTGTCTGAGGAACTGTATTCAGTCTGAAACTCACTAACCAAGCGTTGCTTTGGCAGCACATGGCCTGTAGCCAGCAATAGCTGTCAACTGGAAATCCAAAAGTTTTCTGTGTATTGTCACAGGGGAATTTCACTTCTCACCTGCTAAATGGTTAGAAATGGTTTTTGTCTTTGTATGTCATTTGTAGTCTTTGTGGTTCAGTAGTTGTATATGGATCCACAAATGGTTTCCAAAAACATTTGCCAGGACTGTATTTTTAAATTTTTGTAGCGTTTTACTTTTGTTCTCCCCATCTTATGTTTGTCAAGGTTTCTTGTGACAAAAACTGTTGTAATTTTTTATTCTTTCTTTGACTGTTAAAACTTTCGTGCTGCTGTGCCTTTAAGACTTCTGCATGTAAATGACCTTTGTTATGATTGGCTAACCTCCGTGTATTAGAATAGCTCACTTTGTCACTCATCACGGCAGACCAATTCGGTGAATACTGAACAGGCATTGATCTGTGAATCATCTTGTCATTTGTCAGTGTGCTTGTGGTGTTGACGTCAATACTGAGTGGTTTTGTGAGTGAGTGGTTTATGTGTGTACTGTCAATTTCAGTAAGTGGACTGGAAACTTTGCTGTGTGAACGTTGTCCCCGAAGAGCAAGAAAAACATCAGCTGTGCATGATCTTTGATTACATAAACATTTACTGAAGTTTACAGACTTTTCTGTCAGTCTTGTATAAATCATGAGTCAGTGGTCAATCCTGTGACAGTTCCTGTACATTTTTGCATGCCTTCAGTCTTTCATTTCTCACTTGTGGCGGCCTTTAACCGTAGGTCATTGTCCTGTGTGCCTGGGCGTTAGTTGTTAGCAGTTCCACTTTGGTCTGGTCAGCTCGTAACACTTTGCCACATAGGGTGAATATGCTTTTTCTGTAGATAACATTCATTTACTTCCCTGTTTCTATTGCTCTGTTCTATGCTTGTTATGCAAGAACATCTGCAAAATTTATATGGTGTTGATTTTTAACACTTATGTTATTGTCCATAAACTGGTTTAGGTCAAATGGCATTAATAAG
The DNA here is from genome assembly GCA_036877575.1 of Botia almorhae. NCBI lineage: Eukaryota > Metazoa > Chordata > Actinopteri > Cypriniformes > Botiidae > Botia > Botia almorhae. Next base: position 58,633 of record JAZGTJ010001149.1, on the reverse strand, counting down.
TCTTTCTCACTGTTAGTAGCATTTCTTTTGGCAGAATACTTTCATTAATCAGCTGTAAATCAAACTTTCAGATCATTTATATTTATAATTATAATCCATAATTTCACTTCCACCCTTTTTAAGTATAGGTAGACTAGCAGTTTGCTTGTTAGTTCATGAATTCCAAATTTTCATCTTTCCCAGCATTCCTATTTGCAGAAACGCGTCAACGGAAAATCACTTGCAGACACCCCACAACTTTCACTCATTGTCTGCCTTTCTTGCAGTAACTGCAAAGTTTCTCATGATTGCACCACTTGAATTTTGTATCACAGCATGTAGTAGAGCACCAGTGCAGCTTGTCCTTTGTGAAAACCCCACCAGTGGTTCGGTTTCCCTTCAAACAGGATGTCTGGTTACTTATTGAAAGTGGTGGTGAAAGCCAAAGCTGTTGTGTTTTCAGAATTACACAGTCTCAATATGACTGCACTCAGAACGAAGCTGCGTGAACACTTATTTCACCTCCAATTTTGCATGAGGCTCTGAGAAAATGAATCACTGAGAGATTTATCAGACTGTTGGTGTGAAAGTGAAATTATAATTACACTGCTTCCTGTAAATGACACAAACTCACCCACATATGTTTATATTGATTATATTGTGTACCGTGTATATGCATTTGTTTATGTGTAACTAGTATGATGGGAACTCCTGAAATGGACGTAAATGGAGAACTGATATGATGTGAGAGAAAATAATTTCCGGTTTATCTTTGTAAACTTGAGATAGCATCAAATAACATATTCAGGTCATGTTGTACAGGAAATACTACCATTATGTTCAGTATACTGTATATAATACATTATGAATTTAGTAGTTGAGGGTCAAATATGTTTTAACTGACATGAAGTCACAGTGCAACACAATTGTTCTAAAATACACTTTAGATGTTTAAGCAAAAGTATTTTTTACTTAAATCATTTCTTGTTTTTCTTGATTTTTTCATCAGCTTTCTGTATTGCTTGTTAGGCTAAAGCTGTAATCTAAACCTAATCTAAACCTACCACCAACTGTTCACAGGAATTATGGGTGAGTTAAAAATGTAACAGTGCACCAATTGTTTTCACTAGACCAACAGGGAGATGGAGAATGTGGTATCCACCAATAACAGTGAGGAGGAATCCAGAACCGACCAATCAGAAAGTGATGAGAGGACCTTTGTTAGCAACCTGTACCGCTTTATGGCGGATAGAGGGACGCCCATAGAAAGAATTCCTCACCTTGGTTTTAAACAGAGTGAGTCCATACTGCATACAGTATTACATCATATAGACAGTGGTTCTTCATTGCCAGTAAACCTATGTGTGTGTGTGTGTCTTTTAAATTTCAACAATTTTAACAAAGCTAATAATTCACCGCACAAAACACATTGTGGTCGGCACAAACCATGTTTATCCTTGTTGCAAAATCCACATTTAATGTAGACTGAGTCATTTTGTTGTGTACTTTGTGTAGTTTCATTCATGGTTTGCAAGAACAAAAGCATGATATGCAACCGGCCCATGTCCACATCTAAATTGTCTAGTTCTACAAACTTCTACAACATTACAAAACTTCTACAAGTTTCATTGGACCCACAGCTTTTGACATTCCTAATAAAAGATTTAACAAATATATTTAGCATTATATATAATAATAATATTTTTGCTGCTTGATTATACAGTGTGTTAGTTGCATTTTATTATTTGCATTTAACAGTTTATTTCCCTGTTGTCTGTGACCCTAACAGACCTGACCTAAACAGAATCTGTTTTGGGGTTGCAACTTTCCAGTTCAGAACCACTGATTTAATAAGCATGTTAAGACTGATGCATTCATCTACATGTCATCACTTAGAATTTACACTAGGATGTGTGTTGACATAGGTATGGCTCTTTTTCTTGTTTACAGTTAACCTGTGGAAAATTTACAAAGCTGTGGAGACACTGGGAGGATATGATGCGGTAGGTATCCACATGCAACTTTAAGCAAACCTGTCTCCAAGCAGTTCTTACACAACCTCTCTCTCCTATCTCTAAAATAGGTCTCATACATTTCTTACAAATACATTTTGCAAGTATGTCATACCTTCTGCCAACTGCCTAATACTTCAGCACCCAATGAGGAAGTTGAGAAGAAGGTCATGCATTTGCCTTTTGCTCTTGCACAGTGGAAACTAAAATGGCTCACTTCATCGTGTATAGCAGTGACCGTTATGACCACAATGAGAACAGAGGGTCCATCCTCCATATAGCTGTTTCTGCCCAATTCTACTACAAAGCTTTGTTGTTTCACACTCAAGTTTCCATTCCGTGTGAGGTGCTAAAGTGTTTTTCACTTAAGTGTGCTTGTGGTCAGTTAAACCTGTGTTTGACAAACAATACCTATATGTCCATGTACGATAATAGCCCATGTCAGAGCAGTTTGTGTCTTGGTTTTGTCTCTGTGTAAATTAGGTCTGGGAGTGGAAAATCTGACCTTACGCTCTTAAAAGAGTTGGGCTAAACTTTATTGAGACTTTATTCCAGTAACAACTGAACGAGTCTTTCACTGCCTGCAAACAAAGAGAGCAAACTTCAAGTGGCACCTGTCACGAAAAGTACCCTGCCATTAACCGAATATATCAAACAGTTAGGGTGTTATTAGCATATTAAAGCGAGAAACCCTTTTAAGCATGTGAAAGTAAATTCAGGGTATATTCTTAGACACATGCGAGGCAATGAAACTAACTAGTGACTAATGAAGTTCCACTATGACAAAAGCTGATCAAACTGATAAAGCAGTGCATGCAATACACACATGCAACAAAATGTGTTTTTTCCCAGGGAAATATTTGTGTGTTTATCGTTGGTGCTTGCTAAAGCACCTTATTTGTGATGGCTGACGATGAAACAGGTGATAAATTGTTATGTTTAACAGGTATGTTAACAGGTTACAGTTATGTTAACAGGTATAAATTGTTATTGTTATAAATTGTTAAGGGACCAGAGCCATATCTAGGGACAGATATTTAAGAAGACTTTGGGCAAACTACACTGAACATCCTAGAATCCACCAAGCATCTGCATAGTTAACATGTTAAAAATAGCTAACATGCTTGTTAGTTCATAAATTCAAAATGTTCATCTTTCCCAGCATTCATATTTGCAGACGCGCTTCAACGGAAAATCACTTGCTGACACCCCACAACTTACACTCATTGTGTCCCTCTCTTGCAGTAACTGCAAAGTTCCTCATGATTGCACAGCATGTAGTAGAGGGCCAGTGCAGCTTGTAATTTGTAAGAAAGCACATAGTTAACATGTTAAAAATCACTCGAAACACCTTAGTATTGTGGCAGAAAAAAAACAACAACTTTGTTTTTCCTAAATGTAAAAATCTTGTTTTACATTGCTAACTAAATGAAGCCTATTTTAAAAGAAGCTAAGGTGCTTCCAAAACCAATTAAACACATTTCGACTTTCGACTCCGATTTTATTATGCACCAGCATAGTGATGAGGGTGCATAATAACTTAGCGTCTGTGTGTGTTTGCAGGTAACAGCACGGAGGCTATGGAAGAATGTGTATGATGAGTTGGGTGGTAGTCCAGGCAGCACTAGCGCAGCCACCTGCACACGCAGACATTATGAAAGGTAAGCCTACTTGAAACCTGGCATGTTACCGTGGCCATAGCCATAGTCTTATAAAAGTAGGTAGGTTTCCTGTTTATGAGCATGACAACTGCTTGACAGTATTTCCTTTACATGATGTATGGTATATAAAATATACATCAGGGTCTCTTTAAAAAAAGTTGTCTCACTCTGCTGTCATATTTTCAACACCTCGGGCCAGATATTTCAGTCAGAGTCCCCCATTCAAGTAGTCCTGTCTACTTGAAACAGATCTCTAAATTCGCTGGCTAAGGTCACAAAGAAACAATATATTTCTAACCAACTATTAAACCAGACATCAACCGTACTATCAATTCTATTTCTCAAAATTTACTAAAACACTTAACTGTGTAGTGTCTGCTGATAGTTGTACTGGACTACTTCAAAATAAATATATAATAAATATATAATAGTCTAGTCTATAAATACAGACTTGGAGGTGAGCTCCCTTGTCTTGAGTCAGAAAGCAACCAATTATAATACTCTAGCAACCTCCCAGAACATCCTAGCAACTCCTTTACAATGCCCAGGCAAGCACTCTAAACACCCTAGATTTGTGGTGATAAGGCATTTATTAATTTGGATAGTAAAGATGAAAATAATGGGGCAAAGAGGGAAGTGTTGCAAACCAGGCTCAAACTCTCATTGACCATATGAGCACCATGGTGCATTAATCACTAGACCATGGCTCCTACAGTAAAACTCTTTTTTTTGTGCAGGTTGGTGTTGCCCTTTGAGCGACAGCTGAGAGGAGAGGAGGACAAACCACTGCCACCCTCCAAACCACGCAAACAATACAAGAGAAGTCCTGAAAACAGGGGAAATAAACCAGAGAGCAAAAAGAAGAGGAAAATGGACAGAGAAGAATGTGGGGTGAGCCTCTGCCAGGTATATTTTAATTATGTCAGGGTGATATAATAAAAACAATCCTCTTGAGAATATTAGATATATAGTGTTATATTATACAGTATTATATACTGTATAATATTATATATATCTTTATTTATTTATTTTAACATACAAAGGTATTTTTCTAATAAGAAAAATCGTTTCAAACCATCGTTTCAAACTAACTTTAGCCAAATGGATTCAAATTTTTAATGCAAATGTAGTAAAAGTCCTTTTTATGCATGAATGACAGTTTAATTTGATTCATGAAAATAAGTTGAATACAGCATATTATTAAATGTCTGTCTTAACACACCTATATTTGCCAATGTCATGAGGAAAGATTGTGCAACTAGTCTAATAACTCTAGTCTAATAAGTATTAAGTGTTTATAAAAACTTACTAATCATATGAAAAGCACATCAAATGATTATATTCACAATATTACAAATATTTTGTGAATATTCGATTGATCAGCCAGACCACTGGACCGTACACTCCCACACATACTATAGAACAGTTTAAAAACCTTTTATCTGAATGTGGAATTAAATATAATTCTTCAAACGTGACATGAAAAAATGTCTGTTTTGTTTTGTTAGGACAAATTAGGCTCAGATCATCGCTGTGATACAGGCATGTGTTCCCATCATAGTCAATGGTCAACAACCTCTGATGACCAGTCATCAATGGTCCACAGAGAGAATCCTCTTCTTCAGACTCCCACCCCATCTGAGGTCATCTCCCCCTTGGAGAAAAAGAAGCGTCTGGCTCAGGCCAGTCTTACCGTGCCTGCTTCTGGAAGTATAGACGATGGGACAGAACTAGAGAGACCCTCAGTTATTCAGCTTTCCCACTTCTCCCAGTCCCCTGCCTGCCCATCCTCAACTCGTACCCGGCACCCTTCCGATGGCTCCCCTCTTCCTGTCTCTTCTCCATCTTCCTCCTTTTCCCGAAGCTCCTCTCCTTACTCAGTCTCTTCTGAAGATTGTATAGCTGTGACAACCCAGAAGTCCCCCATCAAAGACACTGAGAGTAGGACACTGTCCCGGGTGTCTGCTGTCCCCATGTCAGAGGCTGGTAGCACCAGAGTTTGTAAGCCTCTTAGCTGTTACCCCAACAACAAAGAACTCACCAACTACCATCGTCAACATTACAGGGAATTCCAGTCAGCTAGGCCAGCACATTCCCAAATGGCCCAGAGGAGCCTTTCGTCATGGAGTTTGGATGGTAAATCCAGCCCCAGGGTAACATCCCTAAGGCTACCCTCGCCTGCCTCATACAACACCAAAGCCTGTTGGGTCCCCCATGCCTCTAGCTTCTCCAAAGTCTTACCACGTGATCCATGCAGGCCTGTGTCACTACAGCCTGCTTTTGATCAACACATTCGTTACCACCAGCACCTCCTAAAGAGACCCACCACTGATAAAGCCTACCTGAGGAAGATACCAGCAGCATCCCCACTTTGTATTACAGACAAGAAGGAGAAAGCAAAGACAGTGTTACCCAAGCCTCTGCCAACCCAGCAGTACCTTTTCCATCACCATGGCAGTCTACCATACCTGCCAGCCTTAGAGAGACCTCAGGGAGACTTGACTAAACAGTTGAAAGCTCTACCATTACAACCTGTCCTTCTTCCCACCCATTTTCCCATCCCTCCAGTAACCCATTCCATGCATTGCCCGCCAGTGGGCACACTTTTTCCTGGTTCATACGAGGCTGCTCTGCCTTCCTATCCTTACCCATTACACCTCTGGCATCCACCTGCTGGGTACAGCATGACAGGGCTACAGCCATACTGATTTAACTGCTGTAAAACTGGTTGTTCTTACAGTCTAGACCAGAAATTCTCAGCTCTGGCTTTTGAGGTCCACTTTCCTGTAGAGTTGAGCTATAACCCTGATCATACTCGCCTACCTGTAAATTTCTAGTATGCCTGAAAACCTTGATTAGCTTGTTCTGGTGTATCTGATTAGAGTTGAAGCTAAACTGTGCAGGAGAGGTGATCATAAGACCAGAAATGTCCAGGCCTAGTCTAGACTTCTGTAGTGCTCTCAGGGCTTAAGTTAACATATGAAAAATTAAAAATAACTTATTTTCTTAATAAACATTCCTTGTCTTCCTGGTCATTCCACTCTGGGGATATGTCCCCACCAATAACCAGCGTTCACTGAATTGTCCCTAGCAATAATTTTGACCAAACAATTAAAATATTCATACATAACCACCAAGGTCGGTCTGTGTCTTGTGGTTTTTATTTATGACATATTATTTAACCTCTATTTAACCAGGAAACATTTCACTGAGATAAGAAATCTTTTACAAACGTGTTCCCTAAAAACAGTGCAATCTTTGGTAGACAAAGAGCTAACAAATCTTGTTCTCTACAAGGAGCCCCACTTCCCTAACCCATGTCACTAATAGGATTGGCTTTGCTTTTCTTTGAGTCCCGCCTCCCACGTTACATTTAGTTTTAAGAAACTCCAAAGCTGTGTGAACTAGACAAGATGTGCCTCATGCAGGTTACTTTTTTTTCAATAAAACATCAATCCTATAATGTGATTAATGAAAAATGTAAATGTTATTGTGCCTGTACTTGTTTAGATATACTCGTGAAGGCCACTTACACTTTTTGTTGTTTTTGACCCATGTAACCATAATAAATAAGGTGACACCAAAAACTGGTTGCACATCTCAATTTTTTTATATTGTTACATTTAGGTAAACAGTGATAATTATAATAATGATAATTTGTGACAATGCTGATCTGTGGAATGCCTTTATGTCCCCACTAATGTCAAAACCAAACTTACATCCTAGATTTCACCTCAGTGTATAATGTGTGATATAACTAAAACCATTTTACAGTTTCCACTAGTAGGGGGAATGGTTCGGTAGGGGAGTAGTCCTCCACAATTGACTGCAAACTGTCACTGACTAGCAATGTGATAAAGCACCAGTAATGTGAAAAACAAATTCTGTAACATACAACTGTATACTGCATGTAAAAGTATTTTGTATCAAATAAATTAAATGGATCAAATTCAGGTTATAATACTGCCTGTGAATTAACTGGAAAGGCTCTAGCGCGAGAAATGCACATGCGACAATGCAAAACACATTGAAATGACACATTTATTTGGATGGTTCAAACAGGGTCAACATTCAAATTCAAGACTTACATGGTAAATGGAATGTACTTTGAGTCACACACAATGGGGAATGTAATGTCTTTTACATTCAACACATTTGAAAAGCAAAGCAGATACAACTTCAGTTGACAATGTCTTGCTTACTACTTAACTTTTGTGATGGTATTTTTAGTAATAGCTTTTATGTAACAGGGCAAACAATATTTTTAATTAACAACAAATTTGGAATGTTCAAGCTTTTGTATGCAATGTTTACATATTGTATGGTTATGTAAACTATTCCTCCTAAAAGAATTAAAGAATGAAACCAATATTTACACTTAGGCAAGCATTACAGAGGTGCATGTTCTGTGCTTTTCAGACATGCTCTCTTGAAACTAAATATTACATTGTTTACTGTGCTTATTTAGTAAGAAAAGACCCAACTAGGTCTCTATAAAGTGCAATTTATATTTCTGTCGATTGCAATTTATATTTATACTTATTCAAAATAATAAGTAAGGAACAGCAAAGCAATATGTTGTGCATAAGCCTGCCATCTATGGTGTATAATAGTCAGTTGGGAGTGTTTTGGCCGCTAATGCGGTGCAATGCAGATGTGATTTTAATGGGGTAACTCATGTGGAACAAGTTTGTAGTAAGCACCACAAGACGGGCAGCGCTGAGCCTCACCCTGGTGCAACCAAAACCAAACCACTGCTGTGTTGTCTTCCTCACCTAGACAAAAACACAACAAGATCACAATAGTTAATAGTCTTCTCCCAAGATCATTAAGCAATCCAAGTGGGGGCTGGTGTTATAAAGCATTACACTAATAACATAGCTTTAACTTTTATCTTCTTTAAGGGTAAAAACAGAGGCAGCCAGAGTCTAGGCTGATGTTGTTTTGTAAATGATGCTTGAGAGCTTTTAAAGTAAACACAGATTAGTATGTTGAATGTATCAGTACTGATATGAGAGCTAAAGACAACTACAACAGCTTTACTACATCTGAATTGGAGTTAAATTACGTCTTCATTACATGATTGTTTCTTGAGTTTGTTGTCACAGATGTTTTTTGAGATCTGCGACGAGCCAGAGAACACAGCAAAATCATTTTTTGTCCAGAGGGCTATAAATGTTAAGTATTAACATAACCCAAGCTGTGACAGATGCTTTATCAGACATGTATGATAACATCGGCACATAATCTTGTTGTGTAAACTATAAATTGACAATGTCAAAGGACAAACTGCTCCAGCCAATCAGAACACATGGTAAAAAAAAAGAAGGATGGAAGTCAAAGGCACTACTGTGTGCAGAGTTATGGAAAAACCCTGCCAACATTCCGATTTTTTAATGTTTTTATGATATAAAATCTTTTACTGCTGTTGGCTAGGGATGGCAGATACCTAGTGTACCTCTTCTGCATTCTGTTGCATTATGTGCGTGATGCTATGACAACAATACAGATGAAAAGAAAAACTGAAAAATTGTTTGTTTTTGAGCACTGCGATGACTTTGGTAATCTGACAGATAGTGAGAACATAGCTTTAGATTGTGCTGTGACTTACAAACACAGCCAATGATCCTCTTGTTGGTGATCGAGGGAACGATATGGGGATCTTGCTTGGAGCCTGTATACTCCTTTGGTTTTAAAATGTTATATGGATCCTGTTGGAGAAAAGACAGTATTGTTTGTTCTAAATTCACAGTATGCTTATTTCACCAGAAGTCACACAGTACAACATACATACAGTTCCTTTTTTGGCAGCTTGCAACACAATCTTCTCCAGTCCGGTGGCTTGCTCATTATCTGATGGAATACCTGAACACAAGGTAAAGTTAACATTGTTACAAGGCAACACTATTTTGAAATTACCCAAATATTGTACTTCTACATTCCTTACCCTTTACATTCCATTTAAACTGTTTTGAATATAACTTAAATTATGAATATAACAGCCACAGGTGTGCTATTTTTGTCTGTCATTAATGTTGTTGTTTTTAAGAGCATGAACATGTAATTAATGTTAAAGTCACCTGCTGAAAATCTAACCCACATGACGTAACTACAATATTCTCATAATGAATTGAGACTTGAATTGAGATTTTTTTATGCATTAACTGGGAACAGAAAACGTTTTGATAATTTGTTTAATTCGATTCAAATTTATTTCTATGGGGTTTTCACATTTTTTGCCAAGCAGCTTTACTTTAACAAACAGTTGAGACAGAAGAAGACCAATACAGAGGAAAGAAGTAACAATTCTAAAAATAAATATTAACAGATATATTGGCATTGTTTTAAAATTAAGATCAGCATCGGTATATTAACACACTGATAGATGATTAAGCTTTAGTGTCCCACTTTTCCATTTATTCACTTTATAGGCATATTACCATTAATCTTTTGCTTCTTTCATTTATGTTTGTGTTTTCTAACTTTCACGTTAACACAATGGCTTCACTGCATGAACTATTATTTATGAAATGGCATGACATAAAAAACACCGTAGGATAACAGTAATAGGATAACAGTAATTAAGACGATTTCATGGCTACTGCGCGTCCACTGAGAAATCTGCACAGTGGAAATTTTCCATTACGTTATCACTGACATATATATTTTTATTGCAATTAAAACATGCACTAGCCTTAGAAGATTTAAGTATATTAGAAAAGAGCAATTACTATTTCAACAGGTGGCCTGTTTAGCCTTCGATCTAAGCTGTTTATCGGGTGTAAGTCTTCCAAACAAACACTCAAAACTAAAGCTATCAATTCAACTGTTTACCTCCTGATGCCAGTCCCCTGAAAACTGCATGAGGTGGGAAAGCCCAGCGACCGAAAATAACACGGGCTGCTGATCTAACAAAGACTCTGCCTGCTGCCATACTGTCAAAAACAGCGTCCGCGTCACATCACTGCTGTTTTTTTAAATGCGAACAGACCACCGCTAGAAAAGCGCAATGCTGACATCCAGTGTTCTGGACGACTGCTCAAAATCCAAACATTATTTTTTATTTTGTATAACTTAGTCCTTTTCAAAATGATGGTAAACAGTATAATGCTTAGAAAGCATTTCCAAATAAGGTAAAGTTTGTTTTAATGCAGAGAGTATCTTATAGTTTATAAAGTCAAAACACATGTGAGCAGTGACTGACAGATGTAAAGACTAAAAAACGCTTTTAACAGAACTAATCATAACTGATCATAACTTTTGTCGTTTTGTAATTTTTTATTATAAAGTATACAATAATCACTTACATATAACATATATAACAATTTATTGGACAAATATATGACATTTAGGAAATAATAATAATAAATTTAATAATAATTTTATGAGATCCTCACACAAATAAACATTTTACATAGAGATCTAGTGCGTTTTGTAAAAAAAAACTACATACTTTATATACTACATAGAAACTACATATTTTCCAGAATGTTGAACTTTTATACGTAAAGACTGACATAGATAGCTTTTCAAGTCGACCTAAAACGTTCTGTTATAAATGCAGTTATAAAAGTGGACCGTTTTGTCATATTTGATCTTATATAAAAGCTTTATTATGCCGGTTATTGCGCAAACTTGCGCGCCTTCAACTAGCTCGAACGCACAGTGGCGTCACAACCTTGTCCAGTTGTCTTTTTGGCGCGAAATGCTTTGTTTGGTGGTTTCTGTATTGATCGCGCGTGAACGTAAACATCCGAAAGTCTTGGCTATCAGTTGTCAGGTTTCATGTTTTTAATTTGCATTGAAGTTTATTTAAGTCCAGTAATTAGCTGAGTTTTGTCTAGACAAGACGATACTTTAATCTTGTTTTGAAGAACTGTCAGAGCGGACTCCTAGCATTGGAATTAAACTAGTTATATTTCGGGACCAGGTTAGATTGTTACATTGTATCGTGATGGCAGAGGCGTTGTCAGATGCCAGTGACCTTAGTGGAGGAGAAGAGAGCCAGGAAGATGTGATGACCCCAGCAGAGCTGATCAGCAAACTGGAGGAGGTAAAAGATCTTGTGTATTAATGACGTACAGTAGCATTCAGCACTATATGATGACGCATTCATTTATTTTCCTACAAGATTGACAAATTTACGAGATATAGAAATATGTTAAGGAAATGTATATATTTTAAGAGCACATATATATCACGTTTTATAAAAAGTTTTCCATTTATGCTGCACACTTGGCTGGTTATCCTTCACTCACTGTTTCTATTATCTTTCAAAAACGTTTTGTAAATAAATATTTACATTTACACCATTTTGTATACAAGTATTTAAGCTTTTTAAGAATGAAATAAATGTTTAAGTCAAGTTTGTCACAGACTTTGACTGGGAGTAAAAAATGATTGAAAGGTAAATTCAGAATATTGATTCATTTGTTATTTTATAAAATGAGAGTAGAAGTTGATATTAATGAATAGTTTATTTTAAACATGTCAAAAATCAAGAGATGATCTGTCTTCTGCTGTGTTTCAGGCTTGGCTTAATGAAAAGTTTGCTCCAGAACTGCTGGAGAACAAATCTGAGCTGGTGGAGTGTGTGATGGAGCAGCTCACACACATGGTTGGTGTAAATGAATTAAGAGACACTGAGTGTACATAAATAAAAAGTGTGATCAAGTTTTTTAAGTGTGTGTGTGTGTGTGTGTGTGTACAGGAAGAAAATCTGCAGAGGGTGAGAAAAGGTGATGTGAAGGCCAGTGTACACCGTATGGAGATTGATCGTATCCGATTTGTTCTAAGCAGCTACCTCCGCTCAAGACTACAGAAGGTAATCTCAAATTAAGATTAAGTTACTTTATTACTTTCTTAATATTTATTAGCTGGTCATCTAGCTGTTTCTTTCAAGTTCAAAGCTTTTGTTTTCATAAGCACAGTTTCCGTACAATGAAATACTTACATTCCAGTGTAAATGCTGTTTAAAGAATAGTATAAATCTACGTCATTTATTGTAAATGAACAACTACAGGTTTTGTATATTGCTGATTGGTAGAGCATTGCGCTTGCAACGCTAAGGTTGTGGGTTTAGTTCCCAGGGAGTTTGATAAAATGTTAACAGTGTAATTCACTTGGGATAAAAGCATGTGCTAGATGCATAAATGGAATACACCTATATACATAATATACATTTGTTGCCTTATTCTCAGATAGAAAAGTTTTTTCCTCATGTTTTGGAGAAGGAGAAGTCACGTGCAGATGGTGACCCATCGTTTTTGTCTCCTGAGGAGTTTGCTTTTGCTAAAGAGTAAGTGAATTAATTCTAAACCATCTCCAGTGTTGAATTTACTTCATTGCTTTATCCAGTAATTTGACTGCTCAAGTGAGTGTGGTTTTTATGAGTCATGTTCTGTGTGTTTAGGTATTTGGCCAACACAGAGGTTTACCTACGTGCCGTGGCCTTAAAACACATGCCCCCAAATCTGCAGAGCATTGACATGCTAAAGGCTGGTGAGCACCAATATAAATGAATGATTTTACATTTATTTTAAGATTCATAGGTGTGGTTTTGAATCCATTGTAGACAGTTAAACAACATTTGTAAGCTTATCCTTCTTTATTCACAAAAAAGCTAACGCGTGTTTAGACATCTAAGTTAAATGAATAGTTCACCCACGGGATGAAATTTTGCTGTTAATTTACTCACCCTCAGGCCACCCAAGGTGTAGGTGACTAGTAAATACAGCAACATATTTTGGAGGTGAACCATCCTTTTAAATGATACAAATAAGAGCCATTTTTATAAGTATATTTACAAACGGTAAAGTACTGGAAGGCAAGCGTTCCAGATATTTAAGAAAAGTTTGCCAGACTACGGTGATTGACTAATTGGTTTGTCTGTGTATGCATGTTTGGTGTGGAGTTCCTGAACCTTGTCTGGACTCATTCGTGTTTCTGAGAGTGAAGGAGAAGCAGGAGAACATCTTGGTGGAACCGGAGACAGATGAGCAGAGGTGTGACCACCAAAAAACAAGTTATCTAAAGGAACGCCACATTTTTCTGTGTTCTAAAACCTAGTGAGCTACTAATTTAAAGCATTGTAGGCATGATCCTGATGAGAAAGGTGTTCCAAAGGATACCCCTCTCTTACAAGTTGTAATATAGAGACTACACAAGCAAGCTATGCTAGTCTGTACTATGGTGTAATGCACTTTTAGATTTTAAATTAAAGGATTAGTTCACTCCCAAATAAAAAATTCCCTTACATTTTACTGACCCCTTAATGCCATTTCAGATGTATATGAGCAGGATATATTCATCAGGGTCCAATGTTTTGAAGCTTCAAAAAGCACATCTGTCTGTCATGAAAGTAATCCAAATAACTAATGGGTTAATATGGGTCTTTTGAAGTGACAAAAATACGTTTGTGAGAAAAAATGTTGAGCGTATTTAGCAACGTTTACGTTGTGTCCATGTAAACCAGGGGTATCTAATCTGAGTTCTGGAAGTCCTATTTACCGCAATACACCTTCCTAAAAGTTTCTAGTCTGTTTAGTAAGACCTTGATTAGCTGGTTCAGGTGTGTTTAATTTGAGTAGGAATTGGACTTCAGGAGCAGGATTGGACACCCATGACATAAACAAACAGATCACTCCTCTAAATTCAAATATGACAGCCCATCAGTGATGTCAAATCTCATTGGTTCTTGCATGTCTGTGACAAAACATGCTTATGACAACTAGTGACAAGATATTGTCTATATTGTGTACGGTGTTTTCCTGTATGGGAAAGCAGCTCTTTATTATATTAGTCTTATTGAGACTATAAAACAAAGTTTTTAAAGGTTCAACATTTCACAGTATGATTTTTAAGGACATTTGTTCCTGTGTCTCACATACTTTCTGTTTTTTTCTCTCTCTCAGGGAGTATGTTGTGGACTTGGATGAAGGTTCCCAGCATCTAATGCGTTACCGTACTATAGCGCCTCTAGTGGCCAGCGGTGCAGTGCAACTTATTTAGAACCCCAAGACACACCACAAAACAATGTCTGTACTCGTTTTCCTCATTTCCAAGTGAACATCTGTCCGGCTGTATCACAGACAGTGAAAAATTGTTGTTGTTTGGAGGTGTAACTGGTGTATTATTATTATTCACTTTAAAAATATATTTAAAAAAATATTTAATAAAAAGAACTGGTCAACAAAATCACACATTTTACTGCATGGTGACAAATTGGTATTTAAACTAAATAGTAAACAATGTTTAATACACATTACCAAAAAATGTTTTTTGTCATTTGTCACAGTGAGATTGCTCTGTTGTTGCAGTGTGACTTACCGTTGTAATGGAAGCTGTTTTTTGTTTCAGAAAATGGGAAGTTGTTGGTTTACATGAATTGGTATTTTAGATGGTCAGCAAGGTTGTGCTGCTGTGCTAGAATAAAATTATATATTTCCACTTCGTTTTTAAATAAATCATTCTTTTAAGTTTTTTTTTAACGAATAACAGTTGGTTATTTTGGTTGCTGATGTAATTCCTGTAGGCAGAGTTTTTCATGTATACCTTCCTACCTGTGTGTTGTGTAAAAGTTACTGGCATTATGTGATTGTGACATTAATTGGGTTTAAAAGATTATTTTACACATACAAGATATTGTGAATAATTTCCTAATCTTGCACTTTCACCTCTCATGTCACCTTGAGAAATCTTCTTGTTGCTTAATTTCCTGTAGTTATTCCGTTAAATGACTCTGTGGTAAACACATCTGATGGGGTGCTTTTTAATTTCAATGTTTGCAGGCATTTCAGTCTCCTGAATATCATACCTGCTGGTTGTGTGTCAATTCACAGGCTGTAACCTGTATTTGCCAGCCAATACCAGTTGATTTTATGATAGATCGTTTTATTGTTGTTCCAGTATTGTGAAATATGTGAATTCACCAAAGTCTCATCTAGCGTCTTGACTCACATCTGCTTACATCATTGGAATGTGTCGAGCTGAAATATGTTATGTATGTACATTTCACATTATGTATATTATTAAGAAGGTGGTTAAAGTAAATGTGACACCAATTTGTCAACTTTTTAATCCATGTTTCTGGTTTTAGTGAGAATGCTTTATTGGTGCATGTTATTTCAAACACAAACAATGTATTTAAATGTTGTCTTGTTCAGCACTTTCTCACCAACCACCTACTAGGGCTACCAGGCTACTTAGGATTCAGTCAGCTGACAAATTATAAAATAAGTATTTTTCTTGTTTAAAATTTATTTGCACAACTCAGACATAAACAAAACTTTACCAAAAAGTATGATTTTAGCTGCTTTATGAATAAATAATTCAGGTTTTGGATTTATTGCTCAGCTGTTCCCATTTTATAGAAAAAGATGAAAACACCTCACTACTGCACAAACAAAAATGTTTATTTTTGTTCATTGGAAATGTTGGTCAAAATGCTGAATGCTACGGTCACAGTTTAAGATTTTACAGTAGCTTCTGCTTAACCCTTTGAATAGACATTACACAGGATGTCCCAACTGTACATCATCAAATCTGCAATGAATCATAGGAAATACTCATCTGTTTGCGTCAAACTAGATTACAAGGAAGCAATTGGCTAATGAATTGTACACATACTGGAATGAAGAGTAAACTCTAGTAATAAAGAGACAGGAAGTGTCTCTTCAATTTTTTTAGACATCTAAATGTATTTAAAATCACAGGAAGGAAGCATTAGGCATATAAGAGCCAAACATTGCTTTAGTTTTCTTTGTGGTATGTATCTGAAAAAGTCTGGAGGGGTTGTGTCCCTTTGTACCCCTGAATGAAATTAACACTTCTGATCACTTTGTCACTCTACATGGTAAAATATTTATAAGGTTTTCCATACAACTCTTTAAAAGCCTTTTTTTGTACTTTTCAATGTATTTTTATTTATGTATTTATGTGTAATACATCAGTGAGGACATACAGATTACAACATGGATATTTGTTCCCATGGTTAAGGTTTTACAGGCTGGCTTGTCAGACAGTCAAACATTTATAGTAAAAGGTTGCATTGATTATATAATGACCAATATTTCTAGAAAACTAGATATGTTAAAGGTATGTATAGGTATAGAACCGGCTAACTGAGTGCCAACTGCTTCCAAACGAATATGGTCTTTCGAAGTTTTGGCTTTTTCAACTATAAATATTATTAACAGATAGAAAAAAAATATGCTATCTTAGAAATCATAGGAGCATAGCAATGCCCTTATTCCCAAAGCGAGATCTAAATCTGGTGTGAAACAACTTAAATGACCTGCATAAAGGCCAGATCTGAACCCCTCTGAATAATATGCACTAAAACTGATGTGCTTGTGGAAGAAAACCACCACAGCCATGTTTTAACACCTAATGGAAAGCAAAATATCAATCAACAAAAAAGGACCAGCTCACAAACAAACATATAAATAACGTACATGTAAATGTGATCTAAGAGCGGTAATGAGTCAGTAGCACTTCTACAGAATACTTGAGACATCAAATGGCAAGAGTTCAAACCACATTCATCTCTGCTACGTGCGAAACTTCAGGTTTAAAATGGCAGTAATGATCATGTTCTCTCTTGCTTTTCCTCTGTTTGTGAATAAAGCAAACTCATGCATGAAGAATTTCTGTGGACTAATGAGGTTAAACATCACACTCACTGATTTGTTTCATGGGTAACTGCCCCTGAGGAGTTTTTATGCTTTTCTTCATTGTTCTACTCTAAGGCATAATTATGCAAATCTTACTGTTACATAAATCGTATTGAAGCAAAACATCATCATTGCCTTGCACACACTGTGTTGTTTATTAAAAGTAAACAGAGTTAAACCATATAGGTGTTTATACTGTCTAGCCCAGGTCATAAATATAGACGTTAAATCGTATCCTGTCTTTGGTAATCTGATTGGCCTGAGTTTGAAGGAGGGATCACGCCGCTATAAAACTGAAGTGACGCAAGCCTTTACGTAAAACTTCCTAAAGCTGCAAGTGATCACAGACATCACAAACTTATAGTACACATTCAGCAGCAGAAGTCGCGTTCGTAAAACAGCACAAATATTACGTGACCCCAAGACTTTTGAGGATTTCCAGCGGACAATTCAGTGGTCAAACTGAAAGAACAGTAAGCTCCTTTATTTGTACCAATGACTTAAAAGTGACTTTAACACGTCGTTTAACACGTTTGGGTAGAAGATGCTAAGAGAAACATCCACACAAATGCAATGATAAAAATTTCCCATTGATTAAATATATAATGGTGACGTTTTTGCATTTGTATTATATGAATATGCCCGTTTCATCATTTACCATGCTAAAACACATGCTTGATTAATATCGCTGTGGATATAAAAATCCTATTGACCATTATTTTTACAGTTAAAAACGATAATGTGTCAACATGTTCTGAAATATTGCCTGTTTTCTGTTTTTAAAGCGTCTTGTAACAATACAAAAAATGTGGAAATGTTTATAAAAATATACATTTAATAAGTTAATTTAAGTTGAACAATGATGATCCTGTTTTTACTCCATTTAAGGTCGTGACGACTTTTCGAGAAGAAACAGAAAAATACTTAAAGGGGGAAAAACCCCGTGCACAGGTTGAAGATGACTTGTGCAAAGTAAGTGTCATGGTATAATTTTGTATTGCAGATATAATATTAAGTAATCATTAGCCTATAGTGAAAAGTGAAGAGGACCATGTAAATGAGCATTTTGTTTCCCTTCCAAGCGTAGTGTCGAGGCTGGGAACCCCTTCCATGTCGGTGTCTATGATATCTATGGACATGGCCATGGGGTTCAGGTGCAGAAGCTCTCCGCATATAAACCACCGGATTGGGGTGTCTTCTCCCAAACCTTTGCGGCCCTGCATCATCCATCACCCGGCATTTGAGTACAAACTCTCTCCTTCAACAGCCTTAATTACGACCAAGGGCGGCCGCAGGGAAAAGCGTGTTGCGTTTGCTGACTCGAAAGGACTCTCCCTAATCACAGTGCGGCTGTTCTCCGAGAAAGATGAGAAGATTCCACGGGAACACGTAAAACAGCCTCGGTTAAAGAAGTTAACAAGCGGTAAAGAGACCGCAAATAAGACACTGGGGTTGCGTCTTGGGTTTGAACAGCCCTGTGTAGATTTCCAGGCGTTTAGATGTCGCCTTCAAGAAAACATGGTGCTCCTGGAGAGCTGTAGGGTCACCAAACGCTCCATCATTGGCACCGTGCGCGTAATTAATGTCTGCTTCGAGAAAGCTGTACATATTCGTATTACTTTCGACACCTGGCGCAGTTACCTGGACACGCCATGCACTTACCTGGATCAGTGCTATGGTGAACCGGGAACCGACGCGTTCGAGTTTAACGTCACGGTTCCTCAGCAAACGGACCACCGAGAACGGATCGAGTTTTGTGTGTCCTACTTACCTGGTGGATTTGGCGCTGCTAAATGGGATAACAATAATGGTAAAAACTACTGCATTCATGTTTGTGACACATGAGCTGAAACAAGCTACTGGATTTGGAGTTTGCACAGTGAACTTTTAACCTGCTGTCTTACTAAATTTCTGTGCATAAATCAACTTTGCACCAGCTGACCTGTTTAGCACAGAAAACAGTAAACTGAAATACTGTTTGGTCACTTTAAGAAGCTTTTAAATGTATTACACTTTCAATTTTTCAAGAAAGTTTTATTTTAGGGATTTGCTACTATTTTGTATACTTTAACAAATGTTGAAAAACGTTGCATACCGATTATTTTATTAAATAATATGTTTGTCAAATGTTCTATTTTATCAAATAAATGTCATTATGTAAAATGTACTTAATCTCCTGTGTTATTAATAGTTGTTGTTTATTTTAACCTGCTTAATCAACAGGTTCAACTTTTTATATAAAACATGAAGATATCATGGCAAAATTGTAAAAGCAAGAGGCTGTGTATATAATTAATCAATCGTTTTTATAATATATAATAATTGACTTTAAATGTGTGCTAGCAGACATGTAAATCCTGCTATCAGCAGCCGGCAGGCAGAGTAAGAGACAAGCGCTGCTTCAGTCTGATTATGAATGGGCTGTTTATTCTCAGTCTTTATCAGATTATGTGTAACAGTGCAGGGACTGGGCACCTTGACTTATCACATTTTACCATTGAGCTGTTGGCATGAATGTCATGGGTTTGAATTGGATAATTCGTGATACAGTCCCAAATGTAATAATACTTATTCAGTATTTTATCTATCAGGATGGCATAAGATTAACTAAGGTTTTGTTACTGAGAACGGGTAAGATGAACAGCACATTGCAAGAGTGACTAAAATACAATCATTTTCAGACAGAAAAATAGCTGCAATAATACCATGCAGAGAGAATTGTAATCTATTCTGTACAATTAGGATAGCATATTACTATTATATCTACAGATACAGAAACCATTTATAAACCAAATCGACACAATTGTTATGATGTGTATTTATAGGCTAAACAATTCTAATGCTTTATATGAACATGAGAATTAACTTTGTAAATGATGTATCTATGATTAACTCAATGGTATATGACTTTAAACAAAAAATAACTTGTAGCGCACATTTACTATCTTAATTATACTTTTTTGTCATTTTGAAGCTTTAAAGTGTAAATGCATTTGCCCTTCTATAAAATGTTAATACAGGTTTGGTATGGAATGACATGGCATTGACGTTGGCTTCCAAAGAAAGTCATAGCTCCCACCAGACTACCAGAACCAAGACCTCATTTAATCTAACATAAAAATATTACTCACATGGTTCCCGTGTTCTTATTTTTTTTTCTCATCTCTTTTTGTGCAAAGCTTTTGGCACATTGTCAGATCAATGGTACCACACTACTCTTTTATATAATGTGAACAATTCGAAACACAGGTGGTGTTTCAACATATTCCACAGATCATCACCAGTGAGGTTCTCATTATAAGACAGTCCAGTTTCAGTAAATGCCTCTGGGGTTTCATTAATATTCAGCGACCCACACTGATATTGCACACCTTACAACTTGGGTCTTTTTTAGCATTAGCAGTGGAGAGGCTCATGAGCTGGTGGTGACCACTGATCTGAGCCAAGGTGCCATGCTCTAAAAGCAGAGGCTCAGTATACAACACCTCCAGTATGACATCACTGGCATGACAGAACACTGACTCCTCCCCAGGCGTGTATGTCAAGAAGGGATTGGTTGTGAGGTCCAGCAGTGGGAGGCGGGTCTTGCAAAAACTATCTCCCTCCGTTCCAACAGGGGCCAGCACCAGCACTACGAAATGATATGCCGTGTACATGCAGTAGAAGTCAGCAAAGTAGAGGTTCGTACTCGGGTTGAGGAGACGTTCTGCAGAAATCTGAAAGCGCAAAGGACCATATGGAGAGTCTTTTGGCAAGAGGCCGGTGTCGAATTCTGTGTTGCAGCTGAGGAAGACACCACGCAGCTTGCCGTTGATAGGGGAGCCATGACTTCCACTGTTGTCTTTAAAAGATGGGAGCATTGCACCTCCACACTCAGACCTAGGTAAATAAATAAATAATCAGCAGTTCAGCATTTTAAACAGACAAAGTTGACATAACATTGATGAAAGTCAACATAAAATAGCCACAACCTATTTTACTTGTGGTGTATTTCCAAGTAAAATAGGTTATTCAAGAAAAAATGTAGGGCAGGACTTGTGTGAACCCACTGAGAATTGGTTGGATTGAGGAGTAGGTGTTCCATACCTGAACGGAACCTGATCTGAATGTTTGCTTGCAGTGGATTGTGAAAATCTTACACTTTGAGCCGGATTTTCACCAGGATGTAAAGGTGAGCATTAAAGTGTGACAAAGATGAATTTTTTCTTAATGTTGACTATTATTGCGGTAAATTTATTACATGAATAGTGTTGACTGACATTAAATTACTGCAGAGGCCCAGCAATTTCTAAAAGTTTAAAAATTGTTACAAAAATATTTTTCTTTGGATTAACATAAACTGATGAATTATGCACAATAAAACCAGGCACGTGTATTGACAAAGATAAATAAGGTCCATTTTGAGTTCACGTAGACTTTACACACTGAGTAACATCTGCATATCAAATTCACATGCACCAGAAAAGAAACAGTAGAGAGGCTGAGAATGATGGAGAGAGAAGGCAGTAGACATACTGAGGATGATAGATGGCACTTACCTCACATAATGAAAGTATTCAGGGTGCTGATTGCGATAGAACACAGAGAACCTGAGAAGTCTCCCAGCGGCTGCCTGAGCTTTGTCTAAGAGCTGCTGGAGATGTTCCATGGCATAATCTGCAGGAAGAGAGCAACTGTAAATCACCATACCTGACTACATAGGTGCTCTCTCAAAAACATTTATTAAGTAACATGACTTTTCAAATGAGAAAAGTGTTAGGACCCAGCTTTGTGCATAAACATCATTCATTTAAAGTAAACATTAGAAGAGATTCCAATTTTACTTGCACTAAGTGACATTTTCAAGTAAAACAGGTTATCCAATGAGAATAAATGATTTAATCCACTAAGAATTAACTGGAGCATGAAAAGTGGTAATTATACAACAAAATGGGCCCATGAGGAAGTGCACTGCTCTTATGCGTAATAAAAAAATCCTACAAAACTAATATGTCAAGCTACTCCTTATTTTGTGTGAGTGGACATAATTGTAATTATATTTCTCAAAAGTGTTATTTATAAGTGTTATGTGTACAATTTTAATGAGCATTTTGATGATGCTCTAATTTTAGCACAGGTATACAACTTCATCTTATTTGTGCATTGTTCAGCTTATGTCATTGAATTGTTTAAAAATTGTTGTGTTTTATAGGTAATGTAATGGCAGACAATATGATGTCAACTTAATTGTGATCGATTACCAAAACCTCATTGAAACTTACATCTCTACTTACCCCCAGTGCAGAACTCCACTACTTCGCTCCATTCAGACATTACATAATCTCCATCAGGCTGTTTGATGGCAGTCTGCACAGCCACACAGTAGTCAGTTCGAGGGCTCAGGAACCAGTGGCCTCTCACTGCCATCGGCAATGGAACTGCCTTCGCTACCAGTTTGGTTGGGACATCCTGCCAAGCCAAACACAAGAGGCCACTGTCAGTTATTTGTTGGCTCATAGGGTATGTGCTTAAGACCAAGAGTCCACACTTTTTTGTAACCTGATAGTTGTTGCTGTTGTGTTTTCCACATCTATGATTCGGTGTGGAAAACAGAAACTTCACAATATTGCACATCAGTCCTTCAGATGTAGCAGATTCAACTACGTCTCTAACAATCGTTTGCATAAAGAACCTTTAATTAATTTGCAAATATATACCCGTGAAGGTGACAAAACAATATGGCTGCCAGACCAACTTGAATTGTCCCAGGAAAGTCTGCAAAATAAAATGCATAGCTTGCAAATCTGAATGTCATATAATCGGGACTGACATAGTAGTAAGTAGTCAGAGAGCAAAGACGCCTGCTATTAGTTAACTGCATGTTTTTTATAATGCAAACAACAACTGTCTCCAAAATTAGACCAAAGTTGCTGTGACATGAGGTAAAACTGGTAAAGGCTAAACCATTAATTCCTCAAAGAACCCAAAGATGGTACACAGTTCCATTTGGGTATCATTTTAATAAATTTTAAATTTTTTATCAATTTTACATTCACCCACCCCTTAACAGTACATACTATGTGCTGCTAAATACTGGCTAAATGGTCTCTTCATTTAGCCTGAGACCATTCTTTAAATGGTCTCTGACTAAAGTGGATACTTGGCTATCATAAGCTGCCAATGAGTCAGACTTCATGCTAATGGACAAAGGTCTGACTGAGGGCAGGCTAGGGTAATTCCTATAATATTATACCATCATTATATAACCATGAAAGCAGTAAAGATTTGTAAGATTCGACATTCATAAGATTTATGAGAAACTGCAACAACCCACCTGCAGTAATCTTCCACTTACAGTACATTCTGGTTGAGAATATTTTCTAACTTTACTACAGCAGAACATGTTTCCCCTCATATAAAAAGCTCTATCAATGCTAATTAGTCTTGTTGTGGAGGCTTGGGCTTCTGACAAGCAGAACCAATTATGAAAGGCTCGGAAGGGGCATAACCATAGCAACACCCTTAGCGAGTACTTTAGTTTCTCTCTGTAATGTAATATCAGAGCTTTGGCAGGATCAGATGTACACCAAACAGTATTTAGTAGAAGATTGTGCCTATAACTTTGACCACCATTGTTGCTGGCAATACTTTCACACAATGTTTATTTTTTTAAAAACATGGTTTTAACACTTTTACTCTAAGAAAAAATGTGGTTTATTATCAAAAGAGAAGGATGTACTGTATTGATTGAAGCCTTACTTTGTTTGTATAACACATTTTACTGTCTACTCAGTATCCTCTTACCACCAGCAAGTCACACAAAAATTGACCATTAGGCCTTACTGCTGCACTAAATTACATACTTTTGCCATGCAGTATCCCTTTTCAGAGATGTTTGGCCAGAGATTGGGTTGCAATGAGTCATCATTAGCTTACAGCAGTTCTTGTGCAGAGTTTGTCATGCTGCTGTATTAGATGTGACGCGAACATCACCGTAGACCCTGAAGGGCCTGCACCGGGCTGTCAGATCTCTTGAATAGGAAGCATACATGGGCAGTATGTTGGCAATTGTCCATCTCTCTGAGCAGTGCCCTGTGCCTTGCAAGATCTCCTTCCTTCCCTTTGCCC
>JAZGTJ010001149.1:0-34151 GCA_036877575.1 Botia almorhae | reverse complement strand
CATTAGCTTACAGCAGTTCTTGTGCAGAGTTTGTCATGCTGCTGTATTAGATGTGACGCGAACATCACCGTAGACCCTGAAGGGCCTGCACCGGGCTGTCAGACGCACTCATTACCAACACACCTACAGCCTCCTATTACCCCTCTCATTCCCTCTTGCCATCTGCCTCTGTGTTGCCCATTTTTTCTGTCCTTAATTTAACCTTAGCTCAGCTTCGAGAAACACTAACATTTTAGTATAAAAGGACAAAGAGGCAGCAGATGTTCTGCTTAATGCAAGATCTACATGAACACAAATGAGAGAAATGTCTCCTAACAGAATGTTTCGCATTCAAGCTTGCTCTGACAGCATCTGTGATTAACACAGAAAGTAATTTCCTCTCAATCCTCAGTCTGTAAAAACAAGCAAAATCATCCGTACTGTAATTCATTTATAATGACATTTTATATGGGGCACTAGTGGGCAAGATCTCTTGAATAGGAAGCATACATGGGCAGTATGTTGGCAATTGTCCATCTCTCTGAGCAGTGCCCTGTGCCTTGCAAGATCTCCTTCCTTCCCTTTGCCCACCTATATGGACAGTCCTGCTTCTGCTCTCAGACATGTTAGTTTGTGAGTACTCTAGTTTGGATTGGTTAAGATTCAAGGCTGATTTGATCCCTGCAAATAATGATTTATGACACATCCTTACTGTGTCCGTGAGTACAGTGCTTAACCTTATATTACTATGGGAAAACTGTCCTTATAATAAGTTCATAAATTCAGGTTGCAGAAATAATACAAAGTGTAATGGGGTAGAAAAGTGATTAAAATGACACAGAAAGAGTAAATACTGACCCTGTGCTTAAACCGATTCTGCTCGCTGCCCTCTTTGCGACTTAGGTCAATGAAATAATGCGTCACACGGGCGATGTCTTCATGGGCCATTTCCCAGGCGATCCGGAACGAGTCACAGGTCACCTCGCTGATTTGAATATTATGGGGTGTGGAGAGGAGCTCCACTTCAGCCATCACCTGCATAAAAAGAACAACAAAAAATCTGTCAATCAGTGAAAAATGACAGAAGAGAAAGCAACTAAACTCAGCATTTTACCAACCATTATCTATCAATCACTCTGTTTCTCCACAAACGGCAAGATTAAGCAAAAGATTAAGGTGTTAATATTTAAGGCTTGAAGATTTCACATACACTTGACATAAACAGAATAATTTCTTTTCATAGGCTGTAGAAACACTTTTACAACAAAACTACTTTTGTGAAATAAAAAGGTTCTGGGGATTTTAACAGGTTCTTTATCATACAGCCTGACAAAGAACCTATTAGGAACCTTATTTTTAAGTATGTATCCCAACAATGTACCCCAGCACCAAATGTACTAGGACAGCTACTGCATCTGAAACGTTGGATAATAGACAAACTCCAAATTCTCTGATGTGTTTTGGTGCTGGGATGAGCCAAGTGTGTGATTACTGCGCTGAGTATGTGTGAAGTGGAGTGAATGAACCAGGCTGGTGTGTTTGATTAGCTGTCACTTCCTGTTCCTGTGACTGGTGACCCTCGAGTAATGTGAAGTCACAAAACCTATTATCTGCCCTTGTGCTCTTGAGAAAGACCATATAACTCAAAGAGAGTGAGCGAGAGAGCGAAAGAGAAATGAAAATATGATTTATCAGCAACCCCCCCCCTTTTCTTTCACTTTATCACTACCCCACATCGCACGTTCACACCTTTTATTTTCCAGATCAGCTGTCCCTTAAATTTTCCTTTATAATAAATGTCTGGCCCTATGTAGCCTCAACACGACACTCTGAATACATCAGATAAGAAAATATCAAACCAAGTAGCACATAATGCTAACCTTTTCTTAGAAGAATATTCCCTTCTCCAAGCCATTTTGTTTACTTACTTTTCCTAAAAAAATGGGTCCAAAGGTGTTTTACTGAATATATGGAGTCATTTTCCTTAAAGTTCACAGAGGTGTCCTGGAGGAGTAAGGACAGGTGTAGTTTATTACAATAACTACTGTATGTACTAGTCCCTCCCCCAAGTCTTCCATATGGACTCATTCTAACACATTGTCTTTCTGTACCAATGCCAAATGTAGACTGACATCCAACTGTTGGACAGCACAAATGTGTGGGCTTATTAATATTCATGCCAGAAAATGAGAATATGTTTTACAGCAAGTATTTCACACATGAATGCTTTGACTCAGACACTGTGTGTGTGTGTGTGTGTGTGTGTGTGTGTGTGTGTGTGTGTAGGGATCTTGGGACGTGTGTAGGGATCATCTGGTCTGCCTGATTGAACTTTAAGCATTAATTTCAAACATTAATTTAAGATGATTAAAAACTTGAGCTTTCAGATGCCCACTCTTATTCTCTGCTCTCATATACGCAACGTTTCATAATAACATGGCAGTGCAGATGAAATACAGTTTTAATGTCATGGAAACACTTCAACTCCCAGATTGTAGCCTTTCATTCAAAGGGAATGTAGGGCATGATAAATATCCTCACAGGATATGCTTCAAAGCTGAACACACACACACACACAAACACACACACAGCTCTGCTGCATTCTTACTATTTTAAAAACCCTTTGAATGTTTTGGAACAAGTCTCTGGGTTCTAGTGTTCCACAAAGACTGTGGTGCCACATTTATTTTTTATAATAACCAACAAATAATAATAAAGCATTTTAGAACCATTAACACTCTTTGCATTGTAACATTATTCAAATTTTGTATTCAACATTCATTTTCTTCACAAAAAATATTATTTCATATGCCTTTTTTTATTTAAATTGTTAAAAATTTCAGATATGATCGAACATGTACTTGACAGCCTTCCTAAGACTCACCCAAGCAGCCCATAGTGGTAAAAAACAATTCAACATTCTAAACATCTGTAATGCTCCTGTCAAACACTGTCTGGAAAAATATGCATGTTGACTTTAAATAGGAATACATATAAAACATACTCATACAAAATAACACTCTGGAGTGGTAATTTATATAAACACCACAAAGTGTAAAGTGTTTCCCATATACTTCAGGGTTTGACTACAGGGAAGAGACAACTATATACAGTACAATACATACTGTACAGTATGTGCAACTCTCAGCTTTAAATAAAGTCTTAACTTTAGTGTATATAATGATTGACATGCACCGAGATTAACTGCATGCCCTGCACATTTTATTGGGTCACTTATAAAGACACAGAGACAGAGACACAGAAAACATTTACACACAGTAAGATTTTCAGAATGAGCGTGCACGGTGTGTAATTCATTGAGGAATGAGCTGTCAGCGCACCAGAGCCTGTGTTGATTCTCCTGTGTTGTATTAATGACTTTGTCATGGTTCATATTTCTCATCATGAGTGGATCTTCTGTGTATCTGCAATGCAGCTCTACAGTGGTGGGGGTCAAAACTATTAAAGGTTCTGCATTTTCACTATGATAGATAGTGACAGAAGAATAAAAGATACACGAAATCACACGTTTACCAAACGCCATGTAATCTGATTATCTGTGCAGTTTTATTGAATCATTGTCTGAAGCAATCTACAAGGCAGTACTGACCTCAATTTAAAGCAGATGAAAGAAAAACAGCAACCTTAGGGGAAAACTACAGTTAATAAGAAAAGATTTTGAAAAAGGACATTAAATACTGTATATAACTAATATTTATATAAACATATACATTATTTTAGTGATTGATTGAAATACTGGCCGATATATTGGCTGAGATTTGAACATTTTGAAACTATCGACATTAATACATTATATAAATAAATCAATAAAAGTGATTATTTCTGTCATTCCAGTGTCAGTTACAAAATCCACCAACAACCAATTATATTATATTATATTACATTACATTACATTACATTACATTACATTACATTACATTACATTATATTATATTATATTATATTATATTATATATTCAAAATGCCATGTCAGCAAGTCCTGAGTACATTATAAATTGACAAAAACTAATTAAGGTATTCCTGATTGAATGCAACCTACATTCATATTATATTTCTTAGGGTATGTATGCGATTGAAATGTTGAGGTAAGTTGAGTTTTTTCAGAGTAATATGACACACAGAAAGAGAAATGCAGCGATGCCAAAGAGCATGACAGTAACACAGGAGCGATTTCAGACAGTGATGAAAAATAAAAGACTTACCTCTGTGTGCAACAACAACAGCTGTGACAAAAGAGGAAAGATATCACAGTCGCAGCCTTTGCACGCCTTTGATCCTTCCTATTTTTCTCTATCTTTAGAGATGTCAGTTCCTTAACAAGGAGGAAAACTGAACCTCTACTTGCTCGCCTCGCTCTCTCTCTCTCCCTCTTCTATTCTCTCTTCTCTCTCTTTCTCTCTCTCTCTCACAGCCAAAAGGAAATTAACAGGCATGAGAAAGTGCAGCCTCAATGAACCAAGCTACTCACTCACGCGACTGCCAGCTCACAAACAGCATAGCTCCAGCAGCTCTCCAGCACGGATGAGCTAATCTGCGACATAATCGCTCAACATTTATAACCCAAGTGTAAATGCAATTTCACATATGACTACAGCTGAAGCAAGAGAGAAGACCGGGTGCTTCTGTAAAGCATTGGATTTGAGTGACATACTTATGTTATGTATTTTATTATGCTGTCTGAAGTTTTGATGCCTTTGAATTTGAAAATGCATATATTTAATTTAGTATATTGTTTTCATTTATGCATTTTGCATTTATAAATGCAGTCAAGCCATACATTTCATCAGTAGCCTATAGCTACCATATAATGTGCCTTTTGTTGACATATTGACATTTATTTGAAACTAAAAATATTAAGTAAAATTAGAACATAATTAATAGATATTATAATACACAATTTTGTTATTGGCAGTGAGATTAAGTGCAAATGTCATTCAAACCCTAGTCATGACTTTAAACACATATTATTCCTGTGATAGCTATATATATATACGTATATATATATATAGAATGCTGCAGCAAAGCAAAAACTAATATATATGTATATATATATATATATACAATAGTACTAATACTTAATACTGAATAAATCATATTACTAAGGTGTACATATATTTGCGATACAGTAAAAATGATCTTTTGTTACAACTGCTCACAACCACAATCATTATTCAATATTCAAATCAATATTATGATCTAGTCTTTCTCAATGTGAATATAAATCTATAATCCCAATACAAATGTTTCTTAAAGTAAATGTTAATGTCCTCCTAAATCATCAGTTTATGGAGTGTGTCAGTTCTGCTTTATCATTAGAGAATGTCACCACTAAATTAAGGACCAGATTTAATTATAACAGAATTATCAATCAAACGTATATTTCCCCGGATGCCTTAATGATATCTCGGTCCGTTCATGCATGCTTTAATTCAAGGACAGTATGTTCTGAAGCTACAACCTACAGAGGAACTAACCAAATGCTGGACCATATGGTCACAAGCAGTGCATCCCCCTGCAAAGCCAACACTCCACCAGAATAACCTCTTAATCATCAAAACAGAACACAATAACACAAAATACAACACCTTCAGACAGCCATGACACAGTGATGCTCTTTACAAGTCAAATGTTCAAGGCTGTTCAGGGCTTCATGGTTTGTTTGTGACTGTGAATGAAGATGAGCGCTTGCATGTGAGTTATTACCCAATACCAGGACTTTCTCTACGCTTGGCTGCTTTAACGACTTGCCTTCTCTCAGGCTGAAATATGTTTAAAATAAAAGGATAATTACAATATAAC
This sequence comes from Botia almorhae, assembly GCA_036877575.1. Taxonomy (NCBI): domain Eukaryota; kingdom Metazoa; phylum Chordata; class Actinopteri; order Cypriniformes; family Botiidae; genus Botia; species Botia almorhae. Next base: position 28,352 of record JAZGTJ010001149.1, on the reverse strand, counting down.
AGACCCGGACAGCCATGTAAAGACAAAACCAAGGGAGAGGCTAAAAAAATATTTCTCCTTATGCATTTACAGATTTTGCTAAAGCACTTATACTTTATAAAATAAAAACGTTTTTGGTTCTTGTTGCTCTTGTTATATTGCATATATTTAAGCAATCAAACAGTTTATATGTTATATTTATTTATTTATTTATTCATTTAGTGCTTACTTTAATATTATCAATCAAAATCCTTATCTAGCTTATTGTTATTCCGTTATGTACTGTGTATGTTTTGAGGTCCAAATAGTAAAATTCATCCATTGCTTCCAATTTGTTTGCACTGTCCACTCATGTCATGTTTTTTGCTACCAACTTAAAACTGGCGAACAATTTTCCATCATGGGAAATCTAATATAAATGTTGCTAGAGGGGGAAGGAAAAACTGCGAAATTAAATATGCGCATATAGTGGTGCAGAATTGACGTTCTGAAATGACGTTATTTCGTCACTCGGGTCAAAGTATCATTACACGTGAAACTCCGCCTTAAAAAAAACTTGCACTACATATCATCATCATCATCATCGTCATTAAAATAAAGATTTTGACTCTAACTCATTTATCGTTTAGTTTCCTTAGGTAAAGAATACCCTTGGCAAGGAAAAGAGCATTGGTGAGTCTGTTTCACAAGTCACGTGTTACCATGTGTTTGTCACGGAAGGTTGTGAAGTGCCGGTGCGCTGTAAATGTTTGTTTGCTTCAAACGTACAGATATATGTATATATATATATACTTACTGCCTTTGCATTTGATACTAGTCCTAAAAGGAATTCATATTGGATTTCAACAAAAAACATAGTTCGCAGTAGGACTATTATGATTAGCTATAGGATTTCACGGTCGTAATTTATAGGGCTGCAACAGTAATTACAATTTTTCTCGTGAATCTATATTTTTCTAGTTATTATTACATATATATTTTGTAGTTTTTTAATACATTGATTCTTGTGAGTAATCTCTATGTGTTTTTAAAGAACTCTTATTCTGTAATCATGAATGGCCGGAAAATTCAAGGAAATTCATTGGTCAAAATCTTTCGGTATTTTACAAATATTCAAAAATAATATTTCAATAGTGTACTTAAAGAATTACGGTCAGCTAAGAAAAAAGTCGACACTAAGTATTGCTAAATGTATCTGTGCTGTCATGCAAATAACTATTCCAAGGCAACACACCGATTTTCAGTATAAAAGCACAAATTTGTACTGATGTGGACATAAAAATAAAACAATTGGTCAGTGTTCTGAATTGTACTGCATGAGATGTAACCTATATGTTGTTACAGTACGTTGGTGGAAATAGACATGTCAGGTTCTGGTGACCCCAGTGGGACTCCACGGGCATCTAATGTCGGTGGAGGTAGAGGGCTGGTGATGGGTCGCAGGCTGCCTGCCTCCATCTCTCCAGGACGCCTTCCTGCAATGCGCTCCAGAGACCTCACTTTAGGAGGTGTCAAGAAGGTAGCCATATATACACATACATGTATTCTTGTTTAATGCCCAGCTGTATAATGTCTTAATCTTATGCTTTGTGCTGCAGAAAACCTTTACCCCCAATATTATTGGTCGGAAATCTAAAGAAGAGTAAGTGAATCATCACTTTATGTCTATGTACCAGCAACCATGTACAATTAATAATTGTTTTTAAAATGAGTGCATCAATGTAACTTAGAAATGTTATTTATTTGCTTAAATAGGGTATTTTAACTTACCTACTTGTATTTTACAGGTTAAAAACTGATGAAGGAAAGAAGCGGGAGAGGAAAGATGTAGATCGAGGCAGACAGCGGGATGGCAGAGGGAGGGGCCGGGGTCGCCCTGAGGTCATCCAATCACATTCCATCTTTGAGCAGGGACCTGCAGACACAATGGCCAAAAGAAGAGGTAAAGGAGGTTTCTGGAGTATAAAATTGGAATAATGATTACAAATGATCAGGTTGTTTAATTAATGATATTTATAGCAATAATGACAGCATTGCAAAAATACGTATGTCAAAGTAACAGTCGACCCTGTGTATTATTTGAGGTGACTTCTCCTGAATTATCTTTGCATTTGTGTAGGTTTATATGAGGATACAAAAGAAACAACAAACAGTGGCCCGTCCCCCATCATCAACATCAAAAAGGAGAGAGAGACAGAGGAGGAGACCAAAGAAATTCTGCGCAAACTTGAGAGAGACAATGTATTTTTTTTGTTTAAATGAGACCTTGTTTTCTAGCAAGTTAAGGAAATTGTGTAAATAGGTTAATCTTACAAGATCTATTAAGAAGGTCCTAGTTACATTGAGCTCAAAGTAAATTAAGACACCCACGCACATGCAAATTACAAAGCGTTCTCATACTATTATTTAGTCTCGTTCTCATTACCAAAATATAATCCAACAACTGTGGAAATATAAATAATCAATAAAAATAATTAGAATAAATAATATAAATAGAACATCACAATATAAAATACTTCAATAGTCATGTTATGCAAACATATTTTTTCCATTCAATGTTGGGGTGAAATGTCACCTGGACATTTTGACCTGCACAACTGAGAAAATTCTGCCTTTTTTGTTTATGTTATCCACAAGTTTTTGCTTATGTGTGCCACAGTTTCTGGATGATCCTCATCTGAAAGGTGAAAGAGGAAGCTGTCCTGTTCAGCTGCCTCTGGCTGTGTCTGGTTGGGTCTTCAAAGAGGAGTTTAGTGAAGAGACTCAGAGCACTGAAATTGAACCAATGATCACAGACAGCACTGGAGCTGAAGTAAAGGGTAGGAGCAGGTCAATTACATGTGTAACAGAAAATACTAGCAAGTGTCATGTGGTTGATCATGTGTAATAATGTTGTGTAGGGTAACAAGAAACATTGTCCTAGAATGGGGCCACAAACAATATTTGTGTAAATTCGAGTTGTAGTGATCTTATCACTGTTGATTACATTTGTGATTTAAAGTATTAATCCTTTTAAACTGGTGAATAGCTTAATCCACACAATTTTTATTATATTAATGATATTTTTAATTATGTGACTTATTAAGAGAAAGTATAGACTCACATTGAAGGAAGATCTCAAGTCATATCATAGGACCAGAATATTACAGAGACATAAAGACAGAATATCACAGGTAGAATATTTTTACCTAGGCCAGTAACCTCCCAGAACTTAAACAGCAGCACCCTTTAGAAAACTTTATAACTGCATAGCAACACCTTGGCGACCAGAAAGATAATCCAAAGCACTGATTTATATTAGAAAGCATAACTTGTATTTTGTTCAGAATAAACTCTAATTTCCTTCTTTATTCTAGACACAGAGTATTGATACAAAATTGATTAAAAATCAACAATTTTTACACTGTCAGAGCCCTAAAAGTCTGTCTGATGTTTCCTTTTGCATCAAAGAATTAGACTTAACTGTTGCTAAAGTTGCTGTAAAGTTGCTGTAAAGATTCAATTCTCCATTTTTATTCACATAAACCCATCTCTTTCAGTCAAGCAGGAGCCTTTAGAAGTCCCTCAATTGAAGAAGGTGGAGCCTATGTTCAGGCCACCATCTCTGCCTGAACCTGATTTGCTGCCCAGTTTGCTCGAGGTGTGGAATCAATGCAAAGAGGAGGAGCTGCTCTTCATGCAGCTCCCTGATTCACTGCCAGGGCAACCACCCACCAATGATGTCAGACCTTCAAAAACAGAGGTGCAGTCGAGCGATGGACAAGCAATGATGCAGACGACAGAGACCAAGGTTGGTAATGGCTGCAGAATAAAATAAATACATTTAGCATTTAGTTTCAGCTATAAAGATAAGTTATCAAAGTTAGAATTTATATATATGCTAAAGCTGTACAATAGCTGTGTGGAACAGAACAGTATTGTTATTCAATGAACCTTTATCTTCTGCCTTAATGCTGAAATCTAAGTGCACAATTTTCAAGTAATATGCATCTAGTGAATTACTTTTAGTGTTGTTTATGAGTAGGCCATAAGAATGATCTTCTGAAGTTCACTGTGACATTGGGGTGTGAAGACTGCAAGGCTCTGCATGACAGTTTGTTTTTCTCTATTGTGTTTTGTTTTCCTGTACATGTGTCTGTGTCAGGAGGAGTCTCAGGACGAGAACAGTTGTTGTCTTAAGGATCTGCAAGAGGGTTTGGTGGGAAAGATGCTTGTAAGGAAGTCCGGCAAAGTGCAGCTTGTCCTGGGTAATGTAACACTGGATGTGGCCCTGGGAACCCCCTGTGCCTTCCTGCAGGTCAGTTACACTTATCAATATTTCTGTAAAGATTTTCCTTCATCCAAGTTGTTTTATATTTAAGCATATAAAATACAAATAGAACTTGCACTTTATGGCAGAAAAATCTGTAAGGCCTTTCAGTTGTCTTCAATACATGTAAACCATATTCCATTTTTTTAATCAATTTAATTACATCCCTAGACATTTTGTATGACTTCTTTAGCCTAAATAATGCATTTAATAAAATACTTAAATATGTTACTCGTATTACATAACTTTATGATATCATTTGTTAATGTACTCATTTTGTAGTTCAACTGGTAGAGCATTGCGTTAACGATGCAAAGGTTGTGGGTTCAATTCCCACGGAAACACACAAGTCGCTTTGGATAAAAGCGTCTGCCAAATGTATAAATGTAAATGTACTGACTTATTTTTACCTTTCCTTTATGTTTTGTAGGAATTAGTTTCAGTTAATACAGAAGGCAGAAGAGGAGATTTGTCTGTGCTGGGCCAGGTTAAACACAAGCTGGTCTGTTCACCTGACTTCCAGGCTCTTCTAGAAAACAGAGCTTAAGAACCTGATGCTGAAAAATATTTCACTCAGTAAAGAAACCTCAGTGTGCTCCAAGCAGTGTGTCCATCAGAGACATGTGAATGTTCCTGTGTCATGTCACAGATTGGGAAATCTTAGTGAATGAATGAATAAATAAATTATTTATAAACTCAATTAAATTTATTTGAAAAGTTTACAGATTATGCGAGACACTATCATGCATGTAAATATTGTGGGTAAGAATAAAAAAGTTTGTAAAAAATATCAGTGTGTAAAACATTAATTCTTTCAGTCCACATTTTGGGTTTGATTGTAACTAATGTCTTTATTGGCTGATCTCCTCCAATCACTTGACTATGCTGTTATGCAATATTCTGTTTCACTACCAACCAATTCTTGATGTAAGTTTAGTCTACTTTAATTTGTTTTTCTGGTTACAATATACTTGCAAATGGTATTGAAGTGGGTTGTGAAGGCTGTTTTATGTTGACATACACAGTGAAGTGTAATGCTTAGAAATAATAAGATTTTATAAAAGAACATTATACACTTATATTACAAAAAGAATATATGCATACACGTTTTAAACAGAAAAGTTTAATAATTTCATTTGACACAACTCATATTGTTCATATTGTAACTGTTTTATATTGCAGATAAGTTTTTTTAATGGTTGTTTATAATGTAACTCTGCGGGAGAGAACAATAGAAAAGCAATAGAGAATGCCGTTTCGGTCATAATATTCCAGTCACAAGGGCTGTGTTCAAATTACGAACTTGCACAAAACGTTGTTAAAATTGTTGACGTCACTAGAAATTGGCTGAAAATGTGTCTAAAAGCTTTTAGAAACTTCTAGAAAAGTAGCTTTTAGAAAAGTTCACCAGGAACTCGTGGTCTTGTGGGGACTGCCAGAACTCAGTCAGCTCGTGTTTTCCAACTCATCCGCAGTGTTTATTGCGGTGTAAACATTTGTTTTCCTTCCTAAACTAAAAGTACAAACCCCGCCCATTCCTTGACTTCCTTCTAACTTTCAGTTCGTATATAATGTATCAGTAAACATCGCGCAGCCGACCCGATACATAGGATGTAGTGTCAGACCTTTAAACAGTAGGTGTGTGATTGAGAAGAATGCTGGGCTTCTACATGCTCCTGTACGCGTCTGTTGCGCTGTGCAGCGCCGGTCCTTTAAAACTGCAAGAAAGACACCAGACAGAGAACAATAGACCGATAATTGGTAAATCCCTTAATACGTTTTCATATGTCAACCGTACAAAGTGACCAATCGTTAAGTTGCTTCTACGTATCATGCTTTTAAATAAAATCGTTTTCTTGCAATCCATCACCCGGTAACTAATATTAATTATTGTGCTTCTTGTTTTGTCATTTCTAGGTATTTTGACTCAAGAGGTTACCGACGAGGTTCTGAAAAGGTTTGGAAAGACATACATCCCCGCATCGTATGTAGAGTACATCCATTCCGGGGGCGCACGGGTTATGCCAATTAAGTAAGATGAAGTCAGTATTAACTATTTTAACTTAATTTGGCCTGTTGGTTAGTTTTGCATATTTAACAATACATTTTATGTTTCAGGTTAAACCAGAGTTCTGCAGAGCATGAAAAAATCTTCAGGTCAATAAATGGGTATGTTCTTCCTACTTCATGATGACTAATTAAGCCATTATTACGTTACCTGATGCATTCATGTATCATTAAAATCATAGACCATTAAATCATTTTGGGGAATGGGTGTTTACAGCGTCAGTTATGATATTGCCACTTATTTAAAATAATCTAGACTTAATCTGTTTTGACAGTGTAGTTAGTTCTAAATATTTGTTTAGATAAAATCAGATTATGTAGATATGATTTATATAATATAAATTAATAATAATAACTAAATTAATTAAACAACCAACCTGTCTTCATTCACTGTTATACAAATAAAAATTCTGATGTTTTACTTTGTCTCCTGGTCAGTCTCCTTCTCATTGGGGGCTCTGTGAACCTGGAGACATCTGACTTTGCTAAAACTGCCGGATTTTACTTCAGGCTTGCCATTAAAGTAGGTGAAAGATACTGTTAATCTGCTATTAAATTGCTATTTACTGTGTTAGAGTTATGAACAATTTGTTGTTAATACAAAATTACATTTTGTCTATTTTGGTTGGCATATTGTGTTATGGGTTGCCTACACATTACTTTTTTAGGAAATGAAATAAGGAGTATGAATCTCAGTTGTTACTGGAAGTTTTATCATGTCTTATAGTGGAAGTTAATTTATGCTGTCTCAGGAAAATGAAGAGGGCGACTACTTTCCCATATGGGGAACATGCCTGGGACTGCAGCTACTTACTGTGCTGGTGTCTGGGGAAAACCTGTTAAGCAGCACTATAGCAGAGAATGTCACATATCCACTGAACTTCACTTCAGGTACTAACATGTTCACATTAAATCTCTTTAAATGGATTGTTTTATTGACACAGATTTTTCATTGGACAGAGAAAGGTGGAAATTGGTGACCTGACAGAATCCAAAAATAGCTTTTGTACAAGTAAACAAAAATGTCTATAAAATCAAACATTTAAATAAAATATTTATGTTACCATGAACTGCATAGACCCAACAATTTAATAGTTTAGGGGTTAAAAGCATATACATATTATGCAGATATTCTTAAACCTTGTTCATAATCCTAATATACTCGTTTTAATACTCCTTTTTAAACTTTTACTGAATTAACAGAGGCTCAATCCAGTCGCATGTTTAAGAACTTTCCGTCTGACCTTCGGAAAGCATTATGTCAAGAGCCACTCACTGCAAATTTTCACCATTATGGAGTGACCAAAAAGGTAGACTGTACAATACATCTTTACAAACACATTATATTCTAATCTAAGGAAAATAACAAACAGGAAGAAACAAATTCTTCCTCTTTTACAGGCATTCATGGGTAATGAGAAATTAAATGACTTCTTTTCAATATTGTCCACAAATGTAGCGGAAAATGGACAAGTCTTTGTTTCTACCATGGAAGGTAACAAAACAGGACTTTATTGTTTTCATTTACAAGTGGCTTATAGCTGTACACAGCGTGGCTTAAATGTTATTGGTCTGCAGGCAGGAAATATCCTTTCTATGGTGTACAGTGGCACCCAGAAGTAAACCGCTTTCAGTGGGACCCTCGTTACAACTTCCCTCATTCAAGCAATGCTGTGCGCGTCTCATCTCTACTGGCTGAATTCTTCGTGAATGAGGGTATTTACAATGTTTTCACATACAGATATTTACAATGTCTTTGACTGCCAGTCAAAAGTTTACACCTAAAATTTAAATGTTTATCATGATAGAAAAAACAACCAATAAGAGCCCAGTATAAATAGGAACTCCTTCGTTATTGTTTTAAAATTATCCCAGGGTGACGCCTCAAGAAACATGGTGATAAAATGCCAGGAGTAAATTTTTTGCTAATTCGAGAGGAAGGCTATATTCTGAGGATGCTAAAATCTGACATAATCTTTATTTTATTTTATTTTTTAGACACAGCATAATTTTCATAATTTAGTTTGCGTTATTTATTAAAAGTTTAATATTATTCAGAAATTTAAGAGAAATAATAATAAATAATGAGTAGGCTAAGTGACCCTAAATTTTTGACTGTAAATTTTACGTTCTTGACATATATTGTCTTTACAACCTGAAATTGATTAACCTGTCTGTCTGTTTTTAGGTAGGAGAAGCTTCCACCACTTTAGTGAAGCAGCAGAAGAAAACAGAGCCCTTATATACAACTACAACCCAGCTTATGTGGCAAATATCTCTGCATATGAGCAATCTTATTTCTTCTGAGAGACAACGTATAGCAAGATGCTAAGAAAAAAGGCATTTTAGATTTGAAATATTGTTTATTAATGTAATAATTACAGAGTTTAAAACAGTTTTACTGAAAGACAAAAGTTATCTCGAAAGTGAATTCCTTCAAGAGGATAAAGTTAGCAAATGTGTATAAATTAAAACTGAGAATCTTAACACATCACGGAACATCCAGACATTATGCTCACTGTGCCAGAGGAGGGCAGTGTTTGACTTTGAAGAACACATGGCCTTTATAAACAAGATTGCCACACAATTTGATATCGTTTTCTTGTCCATAGCCTTTAAACGAAGTTTTAAATAGTACTAATGAATATGCTTTAAATTAAATGTAAGTAAATTGGCATTAAATAAAACATGTGCTTGTGTGTTTGTAAATGTGGAACAAATATAATAATATTTAGGGGCAATTTAAGTTTATCTAGCATGCAATCCTTTCACATGAATGAATTTGATTACAAACCTGTAAAAATTAAGCAAGTCATAACAATGTAATTATGTGGCTTTTATCTTTGGTTCTTAAAGTCTGGATAGATCATACCATAAACCACAAATTCACTGAATAACATTATTTCAGTCAAAATTTTTATTTCAGTGAGATGTCTAGACTGGCCAAAGAATAGCCTTGGTCACACTACTGTTCTGGTTGTAATGACATAAGTACAGTACAAATTTGATTAATTTTTAACATCTTTGGTGGAATCTTTTTTAAAGAACTACATTTTTTATTTAGTTGTGCCCATTTCACATTTAGCTATAGTTAAAAATGTTGAATGGAAGCATAAGAAGAAGAATGCATAATTTGTGTTATTTCAAAAATTATGTTTTACAAATCATTAGCAAAATGCCTCACAATTGTTTTGTGCCTAGAAAAATCATCCTCACCTTGACAAGTTTTGACTGTTTTTGTGGAGTCAAGAAGTAGGTCAAGCAGAAATAAAGCATAATTACATTAATTACTATATTTTTGTGACAGCATCCACATAGGACAAGTTAATGAACCCTGTGCCAACCAACCCCGGTGCCCCATAATTAACACTTAATTACTATGGAGCGCTTCTAATTACACATTGATATTGTATATTGGAGTCACTTATATGAACATGTAGCCTAATACGCGCCAAACGAACTCAAGAATATAAATGACATTTTACAGAATAACAGACAGGCAAAGTCCCTAGTCTTGTTTATGTCTTCACCTGTGAGTCATAGCTGACAAAAGGATGTGTGCTTGAGTAGGTTGGCTCCATAGCGCGTCACTCCGGCTGGGAGGGACTTTAATTCGCTGTTGTTTAGTTCTTAATGGATGCAAACATCTATGTTTGCGCGCAGCCACGACACACAATTCATTGTAAAAAGAAGGACGTTAGTCAGCATCGGATGCAAACAGAAGGCCACGTGAGACGTATGGCTCGGATTTATTGAATCTGAATGCGTCTGCTGCGCGACCTGAAGAAACGAGGACAACTTCAAATCGCTATAAAGACGCTATGAATCCAGATGTGCTGAATGGCCCGTCAGACAGAGCGACAGACGCACAGAGGGCATCATCTCTCTGTTTATAAATACACATCTTTTCATATAAAGGAACCAAACGGGCGGATTGATGCACCCATTTCAGTGGTGCAACGGTAAGATCAGCTATATCTTCCTGGAAGACTGTGCAGTTTAAAGGCTATTTTTGTAAAAAACAATAAAGACTAAATAAAGGTTCATGTGAGAGTGGGGTTTTATTAGTCTTTACGTATACAAACCATGTTTATATTATTTTGATTTTGTCATGTACTACAGATTTTTAGTTAATATAAACATTCTTTGTTTGTTCAGTGACACATCCTTATGTAAATGACATTTATCATTTAATATACAGCTTGTTGTCACCCAAAACACACTTTTAATGTTCCACAGGGAATTAAATTGGCATTTTGACAGCATTATAACATTGTAAATATTGACACTAGATATTGTCAAGGTTGTAAATGTAGCATCTGAATAAAAACACAGGTGAGGTGTGGCTTTTCTTTGATCATATACCTTTTGATCAGAGGCCTTGTTCATGTTTAAAAAAAAACGTCATCATTCGTAATTATAGGGTCCACCTTGGAATGTAAAAATTTTAAAACATTTTACAAAAAAAGGGAATTCTTTGTATTGTGAGTATAGAAGAGTTAGGGATTCAGGGATAAAGTCACTTTACCAACAAATACAAGTAACTCAGTAACACCGGTTTTGCCACTTCTTTACACTACTTATTTAGGAAAGATGCAGGTGAGCAGCACAGATGAACTACATATATCTAAGCCATCTGTCAGCAGAATATTGCATCAAATGGTGCACACCTGCATTTAACAGTGCCCCGTTATGCTGGTGTCTGAGTGCCCAAGGACACTAAACACCAATAGGTGACAGAGCCTTGGGTGCTTAACCTCCCTCTCATAAAGGCAATATTTTGAATTACACATTTTAATTTGCGATGAAGAGACTCACGATACCTCTTTCCACACCTATGCTTTAATAGTTGCAATCATGACATGACATGTCAGGACAGAGACCTATTCCCTATTAGCTAATTACTGTGGGCATAGTTAATAAGCTTGTTGACATCATCCAGGTCAACCCCGCCCTTTTCTTAAGATTCCTCTATTCTTTCATTAAAGTTGCTCTCAGCAGGTTTTAACTGGGAACTCTTACCTAAGAACTTTTACTGCTATTTAGGAGAAGTCTTTAGTGCAAAGATAAAATGTTTTGTGAATACGGCTCCAGATCTAGATTCTCTGCTGGTTTTCTTGAGATTCATTAAGAGCCGTTGTGAAGATGTCTGTTAGATTCTTGTTTCTTATTTATAGGTCATCCCATATTTGTCTTGAAAGTGCTTCACAGATGAGAGGCTGCTAATCTCTTGAGTTTCTGAATATTTAATGTAGAACTCAACAAAAATCACAAATGCTCATTTTTTTATTTGCTATTTGAGGACTTTTGAGGAAGAAAATGGCTGTCTTTGTGTCTTATAGGTGCCTCTGACATTTTAAAATATCTTATATCTGATAATCTAATATACAGTGAGTTTGGTGGTCAAAATACACCCTGTTATCTCAGTTAAAAAATTGTTTTTTATTTAGTTACATGTTAATTAAATTAAGGTTTATTCACAAAAATAATATATATTTAGCCTGATTACTTTAGGTTACACCAACAAATGTCCTTTAAAAGCTTCAGATCAGGTAAAAAGGGTTTCTTAAAGTAACAATTACAGTTACTGTTTTTTTTACAGTGTTTGATGTTTGTATTTTAGTTTTTCTGTTAGGGACGGTAACACGTCTGTCACATTTTTTACATCTAAAAATTAATCATTTTAATATGAATGCTTTAGCCCACAATTGTTTTCTAAATGATACTAGAAAACTGGCATAAACAGTTTTTTTATTTTATATGCTTTTGAACCCAGATTTCATTTATAATAAATAATATATAAAGATGGATTAAGTCTAGAATAAGAAAGTATTTATGTATATTTGCTGTTGTGCATTGGATAATACTCAGGCAGCTGTATATCAAAGATTATTCATAAAAAATTGGTCACCATTGTTACCATTGCTTTATACAGTACAAGTGCCCAGCTTTGTCATCACATTACATCATTTTGGAAACACACCGGTGCACCTTGCAATATAGGTCAGTAAGTCTGCAAATAACTTCATTGCCAAATGTGTCACAAGCATTAATTCCCAAGCAGGGTTGAATGAACCCTGCTTTATCACTGTTGTGACCTTAGGAACAATCCTGAACCTCAGATGGCTCTTGGGAGCCCTGCAAATGGCTTTCTATGTTGTTATGTTTGTGAAGAAAAAGTGTCTATTGAGAAATTATTTACTCACCCTGATGTTGTACCAACCCTGTAACGGCTTTCTGTCTTGAGCAGAACACCAAAGGAGACAATTTAATCAATATCCTGTTGGGTGGCTTCAATACAATAGCAGTACAATATGACTCACACAGAGAGTGAAAAAGAGTGTCTGCAAGAATTCATATGTGGATTACTGAACATTTTCTACATACTCCACATAGGTGAAGTTTCCACACAGATGATTTGTCTATATGAAATTGTACAGTAGTTTGCTTCAGAAAAGGATCAGACTTTTGCTTTAATATGTTCATTTTTTATGTACTACCATTTTATCAAATCTATCTAATGGGGTAATCATTAAATCATCTCCGTTTGTCTTCTAAAGCAGAAAGAAAGTCATGCACATTTGGGACAAAAAATGTGAGTAAATTATGATATAATTTAATATTTTTTTAACTATTCCTTTAAATGGCAAGCAACTATAGTGACCTACTTTGCTTGTACATTTATACATGTTTTGTTAAAACATTATGTCACAGTTGAAGTGAATATTATTGATCATCTCCTAACAAAGCCATATTAAGGTCTGGTGGATTAGACTGTAAGCAAACAATTAGTTTTTGTGTGACTTAGATGGACTTAGACAAGGAGTCAGAGTATGTCTGAAATGCTTTGCACTAGAAACCTCCCAATCTACATGATTTGCTGCTAATGTCTCGGTGCCAGATACTACAGGACACTTTCAGGGGTCTTGCAGAGTCCATCCTTTGCGGGTCAGCATTGTTTTGGAAGCACGTGGAGGACCAACAGCATATTATGCAGATGGTCACAATGTTTTGCGTTATTATATTTGTGGCTTCACCACACACTTAATCTTGAAACAGCTATCAATGTTAATATATTTAGATGATTTTATTAGTTGGCTTGTCAACAGAGAATTTGAGGTTGAAGTTAAGTGACAGAGACTATAGTAGTGCTTTATTTTGATTTCCCCTGTAGGATGTCTGACTCTACTCAAAGGAAACGTGGGTCTTTCTCAGTAGAAATGATGTTAAGTGACAACATTATCGATTTCCGTTGGTATAAGTAACTTGTGAAGTGCTGACAGAGACTGCAGAAAATAAACAGACCTTGTGTTTATTTGTTTCATTTTTCAAACTGAAACAAAAATATTATGTGTGCCCAGCTTGTCATTTGATCTCTTTGTATTTTGGGGGAAGATAGTTTATAATGAATTACATTCTTAGAAAACAATCCCATTGGTACCAAAAATGTACTGACACTAAGTGTAGTAACCTAAGTAAGGGAAAACCTTAAAAACTCTGTCTCCTTCTCTTTCTCCCTCCCCCTTCACCCACAACCTTCCCACACCTCATCCTCACTGGTACTTTCCCCGCTGCATTTAAGCAGGCTCAGGTTATGCTGCTGCTATCTTCTACTGACAACTACAGACCCATTTCACTCCTCCCATTTATAATGAAAACACTTGAATGAGCTGTTTTCAACCAAACATAATCTTTCCTCTTTCAGAGCAACCTACTTGTAGTCAGGTTTCAAGAGCAACCGCTCTACTGATACGGTGCTGCGGCCTCTAAAGCCCTGAGAGCAGCAAAGGTGGACTCTAAACCCTCTGTCCTCATTCTACTAGATCTATCTGCTGCCTTCAACACGGTAAATCACCAGATCCTCCTAGCAACCCTCTCTTGTCTGGGGATCACAGGAACAGCACTCCAGTGGTTTCAGTCCTACCTCCCAGGTACATTCTTCAGGAAAATACAACAAACAGAAAAATCAGGTCTTAAAATCAGGTCAGAAAAATCTAACCGAGCATGCGACACAGCTCCTTGTCCTAGACTGGACAACTGCAACACTCTGCTAGCTTCCAGCATTGGCAATCAGACCTATACAAATGATTCAGAATGCAGCAGCACGACTTGTCCCTCAGGAGCCCAAATAGCACCCCTCTTCATCTCTCTCCACTGGTTACCAGTGGCTGCATGAATGAAATTCAAATCATTACTGCTTCTATATAAAACAGCCACTGGCTCTGCACTCCATCCCGAACTCTGTGGTCAACAAATGAGCAGCCCCTTCTGGTACCTTCTTCAAAGGACACAAAAACACTCTCACACTCATTCACAATTCCTCAACAGTGGAATATCTTCCTGACTCTGTTCGGTCAGCTGCATAGATTTCAGTATTCAGGAAACAGCTAAAAACCTGTCTCTTCTGTAAATATTTGACAGGAATATGTTAACTGATTTTCTTATTCAAAAACATTAACAAAAAAGTGTAACTTTGTAACAGTGCAAAAGTGAGTAGTAATAGATTCAATTAAAACTAATGCATAATGATTTTTCTACATAACCTACAAGTCTAATGGTTACATGCAAATTGATATCTGTCCATCTGTCTGTCTATCATATGATTTTTTCAAATAATATCAAATGCATCAAATAACATGTTTAAGTTTAGTATCCTGTTTCAGAGACACAAATGTGGCACAGATAGATAGTACTGTGGTTTATGTAAAATTGTCTTGCATTT
Organism: Botia almorhae; assembly: GCA_036877575.1. Lineage (NCBI taxonomy): Eukaryota > Metazoa > Chordata > Actinopteri > Cypriniformes > Botiidae > Botia > Botia almorhae. The sequence continues at coordinate 13,275 of JAZGTJ010001149.1, read as the reverse complement.
TGTACCCCAGATAATGTTCTTAAAATGGATCTGTTTCTCAGCTATTTTGTACAAGCATGTGCCTGTGTTGTGTAATGATGGTCTACAAAACATGACACATGCACCAATTTATTACCACTTGATATTTAGGCATTTCTGCTCTTGCACAATGTGAACACAGCAAGAGGAGAAGTTACACTGGGCACTCATCCAATCCCAGAACACAGATGTGTTACTAAAGAATGCAGGATCACACTGTGCGCTTGGACTGCACAACCAGAACACATTGTGTCATAGTGTGGCCCTGCACGAAAATGTTGCAGGAATTTCCTTTCTAGCAGCTGTGCTGTATCTGTGATTATTCAAGAGTTACCGTGGGAAATTAGACTCAGCTTTCTAATGGCCCTTTAAGTACAGTGATAATAAGATGGACCTCTTTATAAATGAGGAGTTTGAAATCTTTGGATCCATCATCAGGTCCAATCATGATGTTTTAACACCTTTATTTTCGTTCATTTAACTTGTCACAATAATTGTTTCATTTTTACCCAGTTTTATGAGTTTCAGCTCACTGTTCTTTATCAGAAGACAGCACTAAACTTGCAATGAACTTATAACAGCAGATTGTAAATTCAGTACTACTGATTTGAGGGAGTAATTTAAATTCATTTAAATTTTATTTAAAGTAACTTAAATGGTTTTTCAACCAAAAATAAAAAAAGTCATTATTTTTCCACTTATATAATTTTAAACCCATATGACTGTAAGAATTTGTTTTAAATTTTGACCTCATCTTTTTCCATATAATGAAAGTAATATGAAAATAATGACTGAGGCTGTGAGTTTTTATAGTGTGTAGTACAGTTGAATGATGGTAAATCTACAGATCTATAAAATAGCAGGTTAGAGATTAGGTTATTTTACATAATGTTTGCATTCACTCAAAATACATATAGACAATCATTATAGGAAGCTACTGTGAAGTACATGAGCTTAAATTGAGAAATTGCAGAAATTAAATTGAGAAATTATAGTTCAGATTTAGACTGTTTGTGTTCCTTGTCAATTTACAATGGTACACAAACTCAAAAACATAAATTAAATATTAAAATTACAGATCCATGGGCTGAGTGGTTTGTTAGAAAGATTTTAAATCAGTTTAGCACAGGATGAGTAACTAACATGTTTTTAACATGGACCTTAAAGCACACAGCAAGGTTAATTTAAGTCTTTATTGTTTAAATGTTTGTGTCATTTGTTTTAAAATATATAATTGTGCTTTAATGAAGTTAAAACTTATGTTCAAACATGACTGCTTTGTTGATGATATGTCACTGTGTGTTTTGGTTCACTGCATGTGTAGGGTGCTTCTGCGGTTTGGGACTAATCTACTCCAATAAGACCTGCACTATGCCATCCGTCACCTTCCAGGACCTGCCTCTCAATATCTATATGGTTATCTTTGGCACAGGGATATTTGTCTTTGTACTCAGCCTCATATTCTGCTGCTATTTCATAAGGTAAATCTGATCACATTTACACACACATAAACACACATTCATAAACAACACATAGGTGTACACAAGCAAATGTGGCTTATGAGATCACTGATTAACTGTAAAACAATAGTTTGATGAGCAGACAGTGAATAATATTTCCAGGAAGATTGTGAAAGGCAACAGGAAATTGCTGTATTAACAGCACACAAATAGACGTCAGTAGTTTGAGGGCAATTCAGGTCAGCTTCATATTTTTATAATGTTGATGTAGTGTTATTAATGGAACCATTGTAATGGCAATTCAGGTGAAATCTGCCTCTGACTGACAAGTCATTACTTTTTCCCCAGATCTATTCTATTCTATTCTGTTCTATCCCATCACATTCTATTCTATTTAATTCCATCATATTGTATTCCAGTTCATCTTGTTCTGATTTATCCCATCACATTCTATTCTATTTAATCCCATTACATTGTATTCCAATTTATCCCATCTCATTCTATTCTATTCTGTTCTGTTCTGTTTGAATATACACCTATAGCACCTATTTGACTACACCAATAGGTGAGTCCTATAATTGATGGTGATTTTTGAGTCTCTCTCTGTTGTTTGTCTATTGGACAACAGGTACATTTTTTAAGTTGCAAATTATAGCTCTTCAAGAGTGGTGTATGAATTAGCATTCCAGATACTTTCAGAGCTTGTGTCATATGCAAAACACAATGTGTGGCTTTTTCAACAACTTTGTTTTATCTTGTCTTTGTCCATAATAGTAAATTGAGACACCAAGCCCAAAGTGAACGCTTTGGATACAGAGAGGTAAGTGAAAACAAACATGGATAAGTATTTTCGAATCCACTTCAATTTACATAATACATAAAACACTTGTGACACTGTCTCCCTGGCATTAAAATAGTCACAAAACAATGTCGGGGAGCAGATAAACAGAAAATCATTTGTTTATTTTACACCCGAAATCAAACAAACACAGAAACAATAAGCACAAGGGTTTTTCAGCATTCACAAATAATAATGTCGGAATTTCTCAGGTTGGCTTCTCATCCTCAGCTCGCTCCCCAACACTCTCGTTCTCCTGCGGCCTCATTTTAACCTGTCTCTTGACTGCAAAACGAGAACAGCTGTTAGGAATAATTACAAGGGAGGCGTTTCCCTTAACCATTTCATCTCCAAACCTTACTCTTCGCCGGCAGCTGCGTCGAAACCACGCCCCACTTTCCACATAGCCCCCCTCCCCACTTCTGGAAAGGATGTTGGCCACAGCCATCTGCTCCCCCAGCCTGTGGACCACCTGAAATTTTAAGGGTTGTAACTCTAAATACCAACTGGTGATCCGGGCATTGGTATCTTTCATGCGGTGGAGCCATTGGAGCGGGGCATGGTCCGAACAGAGGGTGAAAGCCTGACCCAGTAGGTAGTATCTAAGAATGAGGACCGCCCACTTGATGGCCAAACACTTCTTCTTAATGGTGCTGTACTTAGTCTCTCTCATTGAGAGCTTCCGACTAATGTACAGCACCGGGCGCTCCTCACTTCCCACTATCTGGGACAGTACGGCTCCCAGTCCCCTGTCTGATGCGTCCGTCTGCGTTAACTAGGGTAAAAGCCCATTGGCACTGCTCTATCCACTGGACCGGGTCTGGATATGAAACGTCCGTAATAGCCAGGCAGCCCCAGAAACTGGCTCACCTTCTTTTTGTTCTTAGGACACGGGCAGGTCGCAATCACTGTGGTCTTGTCAATTTGGGGCCCCTCTGTCCGGGTGTTCCACCTCATAGTCTACGTCTCCTACTCGCCTTGTAACCACAAAGGGTCATTGCCACTTGGCAAGTAATTTAGAGCTAGAAGTGGGCAGTAATAGGAGCACCTTCTCTCTCTGAGTTAATTCGCAATCCCCTGTTGTAATTGCGAGCTTGACGCTCCTGGGCCTGCAGCATTCTCCAATTTGAGCTGCCCCAGTGTATGGAGTTTTGCTCTCAGGTCCAGGACGTATTGTATTTCGTTTTAAGTGGAAAAAGGTTTGTCCTCCCAAGCCTCTCTAAGGACGTCAAGCACACCTTGTGGCCGACGCTTATAAAGAAGCTCAAACATCTGGGGTTCCATCTGAAGCTCGAATATCGCAAACATCTGGGGTTCCAACCAGCAATCCCAATTTTTTGCATCGTCGTGAACGAACTTACGAATCATACTTCTAATGGTTTGGTTACATTGTTTGACCAGTCCATCCGCTTGGGGGTGGCAAACACTGGTACGAATCGATTTTATACCCAATAGTTCATAGAGTTCATGTAAAGTGCGTGACATGAATGTTGTGCGTTGATCGTTGAGGTTTCTTACAGGATCCCCATCTGGGAGATAATACAAAAGAGAGTGTCCACCACACTCTTTGCAGAGATGATGCGAAGAGCCACTTCTTCTGGGTATCGTGTTGCATAATCGACTACGACTAATGCAAAGCTATGCCCTCGTGCTGACCGTTGTAATGGCCCGACGAGGATTAGCGGAAGCGGGCGCAACGGCACTTTTGGGACGGCCGGGTGGTTCACTAACTGAAATTTGTGGCATGCCGCACACCACCTGCGGACATCCCCACGAATAAACAGCCAATAGAAATGGGCCATGAGTGTCTTGCCCTGTCCTAAATAGCTGGTCATTGGATTATGATGGGCTGCCTGAAAAAGCATTCCCTGACGGCCCTTTGGAATTAACAGTTGGGTTATATCCTCTTTTGTTTGTGTGTCCTGCGTCACACGATATAACCGCTCATTAATCACCGCAAAATAGGGGTACGGGAGAACTCGGGAGGGGTTGACATGGGTATCGTCGATGGACTGGACCGTATTGAAGGCATGGCGCGAAGTCTCATCTCAAGACTGTTCAAGAGGAAAGTCTCAGAGCGGGGAGAAGGCTATCGCCTCGCCCCGCTAGCTTTGACTGCGACCATGCCTCTGACTCTATGCTTTTGGACCACCAATTGAATCATGACCATGACAATAGGGTATTGACGTATGTCCCCATGCAGACACCTCACCTTTACTGTGTGGCTCTTATCCAGTGTCCCTGGTTGCATCAGGCATTGATGGATAGAGGTTTGGTTACAGCCTGAATCCACCAAAGCCTGATATGTATTCTCCCCAACACTCACGGGTATGTAGTACTTCCCGGCTCGAGCGGGGGCAATCGATGGCACTTCGGGGACCTGAATCAGTGTTTCCACTTCCATCATGGGACACTGATCCCAGAAGTGCCCTGGTTCCCCGCACTGCCAGCAGCTGCCCGGGCTTCCCATCCACACTGCTGGCTGATGGAAATTCCTCCCGCAGTGGAGTCAAGAGAGAGGGTGGTGGTGAGGGTATAGGGGCTGCAGTGGTCGGCCGCCTCTGAAGGGGTATGGGGTTGGTTCTCCTTGGAGTCCCTTCCGGTCTGGCTTTTGGGGCTGGCACTAGCTGCCGGGACTCTCAAGACCTGGGACAGGATGAGAGACAGAAGGAGAAATAAAAGGAGAAAGGGAACAAGAGAGCGACGGGCCCGGGACTCACCCATACAATGCCAGATGTTCCTCCAGATGTTCCACTACACAACACTAGGTCATCGACTTTGATGTTGTGATTAGGCAACTAGTTTGGTTAAACCAAACAACACTTTCTTTATAGTTCCAGACATACTACATGTGCCGTGTTTTTATTGTCATTGTCACAGCTTTCCTGTAGCTCAGTGGTTAGAGCATGGCATTAACAACGCCAAGGTCATGGGTTCGATCCCAGGGATTGCACATACTCAATGTATAATGATCAATGTGTAGTATAATGCAATGTAAGTCGCTTTGGATAAAAGCGTCTGCCAAATGCCTAAATGTAAATGTAAATGTNTAAATGTAAATGTAAATTTGACCTTTACGTTTGTTGATTTATGATGTACTCCTGACATACGCAAAAATAATTTACTTAAATAAGGGAAACGAGTACAATTTAGCCACAAGGAATACATTTTCTGGCAGCTGGAGTGGTGTCTAATCTAAACTGTAAAGTTATTAATCATATGTAAAATATTCCTAGTACTACACTGCATTCTTTAATTTAAATTCATAAATCTTTGTTTAGTATAAATACATATTTTGAGGTTATGAGCAATCTCAAAATAGATACAAACACACATTGAGAAGTGCTGGGCATTATCTAGTAGTCTGTGTAAGTTATTGACTCTAAAATAAGTTATTGAGCTGTTTTTATTATCTTATTCTTTTGTTTTCAATGGTGACTATATAGTAATCATCCACGTGTTAATTGCAGGTAATCTTGAAAGGAGACCCAAAGAAGTTGAATCTTCATGGGGTGAGGAAGAGATAACTATGACCTTTTTATCAGATGTCCTAATGCATTTAATTGGAATTTACCTGGTGCACAGTCATATTCACAATATTCATAATCATATTCATAACAAATTATCAACAGGATTGTCATATTTTAAACATATGTTCAGGGAAATAGAGATTTAGGCCCTACAGAAAATGTTAATGTTGTGTTAAATATATACAGTATAGATATTTATGTAACTACAGTACATATAAATTACAGTAGCTTCCAACAGAAAGTCATAGTTGCAGGGCAAAAGCAAATGCTTAAAGACAAATCTCCTTCAGTAAGTTTTTCCTTTAGTACATATTTTCAGATAAAAAAATGGACATTAAAACTTTTCAGGTTTTTGGCTATTCTCAATATAATTTGCTCTTTTCTTCTTGTTGATCTGTGTGTGACGTCCCCTCCGCAGCAGACATGTGCTGTGTGCTTGGAGGACTTTAAGGTGAAAGATGAGCTGGGAGTGTTGCCATGCCAACATGCCTTTCACAGAAGGTGAGTAATAAGCTGTAACAGCTGGTGTTCAAAATGCATCTCAGAGAAGAAGTGCTGATCTGAACCTGCTATTGTTAGCAGCAATATGAATGTAGACGTCAGAAAGGTCTGATCCTAGATCAGATTTACAGCTTTTGCCCTTTGTGTTTTGAACATTTTGTACTGATGTCCATTTAAATACACCAGATGATTTGCAGAACTTTTATAATATGGATATACCACTGATACAGTAGGTGGACAATTTTATGATTTTTTGCCTAAGCATGAGACTCAAACAGAGCCAGATTATTCTGTAATTTATTGTAATTGTAATTAATTGTAACTGTAATTATTTTATTAAACAATTTTATAAAATAAAAAGTCTAGACTACCTGAAAAAAGTTCTCTGTTAGCATTCCCATTTGCCTGACATAAGACTCCTTGAAAATATTTGATTTGAAATTGTCTATATTTGTACATGGACAGACACCTGGGCTGAATATGCCACGTGACTAATCACTCTGCAGGAAATTGTCGTCCTGACATGCTTACAATGCTGTAAGCAACACAAAAATGTGCACAGTCCTAAAATAGTGACATCATGAACTGTTTTTGACACTGAAGTTTAAGAAATATATCAACAGTCTTTAAGGCCAGGTTATTACGTGAAAGTAGCACTTCATGCTTCAAATTTGAATATGACAAAATCATGAGTAAAACATTGTGAAGTTTTCTGTAGGGAAATGCTGATTTTTATGATCGCCGACAAGGAAAGAACCCGTGCACAGAACAGCTTGTAACAGAAAAGGACTTTATTAAATAAAACTCCCTTGAGGGGGCCAAATCAAAGAACTTAACATAACCACCCACCCACAAAGAACGAGAAACATTTAACAACCGGCGCAAGACAGCAAAAACAAGGGCATTAAATAGGAAAGGAACTAAGGTAGATAATAAGAGAAGGCAGGTGAAGGGAATTAACTGAGAACCGCATCAACGAGGAAACAAGGAGGCAGGGTCGGAGAGCACATGGCCAAAGTAAACAACCAAACAACCAAAGGCCATGTGCTTCCACAGACGACAAAGACCCAGAGCATGAGTCCAGATCCTGACTCCAAGAAACAAGAACCAATACAAGAATTGAGTCAGGATATAGACATAATGCTCTGACATAAAACACAGGGAATGTCAGGATTCTGGTAAGGAAACTAGGAAAACTCAAGGCAAGAATCCAGGACCCTGACACTGATATGTGGATTGACATAAAATGTGTGTTTGCAGGTGTGTGGTAAAGTGGCTGGAGGTTCGCTGTGTTTGCCCCATGTGTAATAAACCCCTGGCTGGATCCTCTGAGCAGCATCAGAGTATAGGCACTTTGCTGGATGAGCTGGTGTAACATTGAGAAACTTCTGGAGAAGCACAAAACTGCCGTTGGACTTTGTTTGCCCTCCTCTTTGTGGAATTTTTTACAGACATACTTTATACAGCCTGGCAGCGTCTACTGCTACTGTATGATATGACTATCAATTCCAGGGGCAAGTGTTCAGAAAAAACAAATATTAAAAGGATAGTTCACCCAAAATTATAAATTCTGTCATGATTTATTTACCCTCATGTTTTTCCAAACCCATATGACGTACTTTACTTATTTCCTAGCCACTTATATGACTTTATTTTTGTTTAATACAAAAAATCTTTGAAAGCATAAGATCGCACCCTTGCTTCAGAGTTCTTTCCAAAGCCATGCCCCCTGCAGCACACGAACATGGAGGTATGCAAAAACAGTTTGACAGACAAGGAGGATGTCTTGTTATTGCATTCAGACAGAATGCAATGATTTGACAAACATTTAATGATGCTACATTTTCCACAGAAGATACGTTTATACATAAATATATTTAGACTATTTACTTTTGCTATCAGGATGTGAAGAGATTTCCACCAGCATGACAAAAAATGTATCTGGAAAAAGTGGCCTACCCTGCCTGTGACATCTTCAGTATAGCTTTCTTAAAAAAATGTTTTTCTATTCCACAAAACAAATAGAGATATATGAATCTGGAACAACATGAGGCAGAATAAACAGACAGATCTTGGTGAACTACTCAAAGCATAACCCTAACATACTGTCAGAGAAGGTTTTCACTTGACAAAGCTTAAAGAAAGGCTTTGTTTCTATAGAAAACACGCCTATAATTTAACATTGAACACTAATAGTAAATGCACTACATAGGAGCAGCTAAAACTGAGAAAACATTCTTCATTACAGAGACTGAACATCACTTTTAGCATTCAAAACCTATGTGCACTAGGCCCAAATAACTTTTTCACAGTGGTGTGTGTGTTTGAGTGTGTGTATTTTACAGTTATCAGCAGTAGTGCCAGATGTCTCGTCCACAATAGAATTTATGTGCACAAATCATTTTCTTTAGTGATTTAAAGCAAACACTACCACAGTCCCTGGACACTGAGAAATGACTGCCAGTAAAACACAAGTGGCTTTCTTTTGGATTTTAAGTTTTTTGTGCGTGTTTGTTTACTGTAATCTGGTTGCCATTGTTAATGAACCTGCAGTGTTTTAATCAATGTTTTCACACAAGAAAAGGATTTGATTGTATTTTAAGTATATTTCATGACTATGTGCACGTGTCTTTTACGCCGGATGCAGTTTTAACTAAAAACTTCTTTGACACTTCAGAAACTTCAGTTTAATAGATGTCCTATTGAACATGACTTTTTTTATTATATTTAAGAGAATGTGTCAGTGCTGTCCCTTTGTCCATGTCACATTAATATATATTTTTGTAGGTCAAGCCATGTTTTTATGCCAAAAACATTTTTACCATTTTCCTCCACCTCTCTGCCCCTTTTATGAAGTGTAAATCCATTTATTGTTTTTCCTGTGTTTAACAAAATGAAATAAAAGATGTGTCACATCAAGATACAATTTTATGACATTGTGTACCAAATCAAAAATGTATATTTTCTCATCACCAGCAAAGCACAAATGTATACTAAAGTATGCAGACTGGGACACAACCATAGTGTTTTTGAACTAGGGAAGATGTTATGACATCTCAAAATGTAGTGTTTCATAGTGTTTATCATGATTTGACATTGTTAGCATAGCACACTCTTTTCTCAGCCTCACGCTACTACTGTATAAACAGGTGACAGCCCTTTATCTTTCCACATAACCCCTCACAAGGTCCAGCCTCTTTGAAGGCACCCTCTTTCCCCTCAAACATTTCTAGGAAGTTAAGAACAGAAAAGAAAAAAAGGTGGTTGTTACTTGTGACTTCACAAAGTTTTGAACATTATTTCTCAACCTGAAAAGTGAAGAATTACAATGTTAGCTTCTCGTAATTAAACCTTTATATTTTGGCTCATTATGTGGCTGATAAAAAAGCTTCAAATAAAAGAAAAAGTAGCAAATTGTGATGATAATGTAATTGTGTCTGTTGCTAATGGCCACTGGTAGTCAATGGGCCAAAATACCCATATCTGACTCCCTGTGCTCACATTAGCTCTTTCAATTAAGAGCACTTCTGAACAAAGCACAGTTGACTTAGGTTTCTCCTTGTGTACAATGCAATATACAACACTACAAAAGAATGTAACCATTTTGTGTTATTGAAAGATTTTCTGTGAAAGATATACGCTGTGATGTTGCCATGCCAACATGTCTTTCACTGGAGGTGTGCAATAACCTGGTGTGCATTTCAACACCTCAATCCAGACAACATCTGTGTGGATGACGACAATAGCACAGTATATAATGACAGTGATGTCTGGTTCATTTAGGTATATACATTATTTTAAGGTATGGAGCACTGAACATAGAATTAATTCCTTTTTTGTTGAAATAAATGTTTGGTGAAATAATGCTGTTTTAATTAAATAACAGGAATTGTCCAAATGCTGCTGTCTGTCAAACATTTAAACATTACATGGTTTTACTCTAAATGTTTATAGTAAATTGTACATTCACTGAGGTTAACTGACTGCATATTCTAAATAAGAACAAACCTATCAAAGTCTTTAGTGTTAAAGGTCTTCAGATTATAAACATTTCCCAGAATGTAATAATGAGTCATCTCAGATTTATCAAGTTTTATAGATTCAAGATCACACGTTTTTTTTTATAAAAAAACAAGCAGTTTAACAGATGCATCCAGTGATGCAAACACTACAATATATGATGCAAACAAACAACTCTTGTGATGTTGCTCTTGTGATATTTCATCACATACATTGTAACAATGTTACAGTGAAATAATAAGAAATAATTCCGTAAAATAACGGAAAAAGTACTGGCAGCTCATTACCTGGATTTTTTACTGTAATTTAAAAATGAAAATTTTCGGTTAGTTAACAGTGTACCCCAGTAAAAGCAACAGGACATTTTCTCTTATTAAACAGAGTATGTATAGTAATATAACTGAACATTTTCTATTATTTAATGTTGTATCTATAGTAAAGAAATAACAAGGTATTGTGTGTTTTAATGGTGTACTTTCCATTAAAAATATAGACATTTTCTATTATTTAATAGTGTATATATAGTAATAAACAGGCCATTTTCTGCTATGTAATGGTATACTAACAGTGCAAAAACTGCAAGTTAAATAAACCTGTAAAATAACAGAAAATATACTGGCAGTTCATTACCTGGATTTTTTCCTGTAATTATAAAATTATATTTTCTGTTAAAATATTACCTACAATATAAGAAAACCCCTCTCAATAATATACCTACGGCAGTGGTTATTTTGGGGCAGTTGTGGCCTACTGGTTAGTGAGTTGAGTTAGTATTAAGAAGGTTGCTGGTTCGATTCCAGCACTGGGGGGTTGCAACTGAAGTGCCCTTGAGCAAGACACCTAACCCCCAATTTCTCCCCGGGCGCAGTAACGTGCTGACCACTGCTCCGGGTTTGTGCGTGTGTTCATGTCTTGCAGTGTGTGTTCACTCCTCACCAGTGATGGGTTAAATGCAGAGGTCACATTTCAGGTATGGGTTACCATATTCTGACGAATAGGTCACTTTTACTACTTTACTATTTTGTGTTAAAACAGCAAACAAAACCTTGCAATATAAACAGATTCTTTATTAATTAATGATCTTTTAGCAATTCAGAAAAATATTTAAAGGGATGGTTCACCAAAAAAAGAAAATTCTGTCATTAATTACTTATGTCATTTCATATCCATAAGACCTTCGTTCATCTTCGGAACACAAAGTAAGATATTTTGCATGAAATCCAAGGTTTTCCCCCCACAGACAGTACTGCAAATACCACTTTCAAGGTGGCATTTACCCAGAAAGGTAATAAGGACACTGTTTAAATAGTCTGAACTTCAGAACCCCACACATTCATGGTGTCGGAGACGGAACCATGGAAGAGAAGAAATTGCTGAATAAAGTAATCATTTTTGTAAAGTTAATATTTTGGTTTTTACACCAAAGTACTCCTGCCACCTCATAAAATTAAGGTTGAACCTCTGTAGTCACATGGACTGTTTTAATGTCTATCACCTTTCTGGGCCTTGAAAGTGGTATTTGCATTGCTATCTATGTGGAGGTCAAAAAGCTCTCAGATTTAAAAAAACTTGGATCTTAATTTCAAAAGATGAAGATGGCTGATGGTCTAACAGGTGTAAGGGTGAGTTCGGTGAACTATCCCTCTAAAATACTAAAACTGTATGTCCTAAAGGGAAGGGTTTAGTTGTTTTCACAATACAAACAACAAATAACATTCACTGATTAAATTACTGGAAAATTTGCAAAGTACATTAAGTTAAGTTTCCACAGAGGGCCATGCATGACAGGATTTTCTTCTCTGCAGGTAAGAGTAAGTCTGTAAAAGAAGTAAAAAATATACATTACTGAAATAAACTTCAAATGTGGTTGTTTGTCTTAAAAGAGAGATCTACTGTAAGAAAGGCAGGGAGAGAAATAGATGGGGTCAGAGAGAGAGAGAGACATGGACAGAGATAAACGGAGAAAAAAACATGGATCCGCCAGATGCTACTTCAATGGCTACTAATTACTACTAGCTATTACTACTAATACGTACTAAGATTACATTGTGGTTGTTTCTTGTGTATCAGAGATGCAAGAAGGGAACAGACAGGAACAGAGAAATAAATAAAAATGACTTGCAACTTGTAGAGAATGGGAATGACTTTATGACATGCTGGCCAGGTTTCACAGCTGTAAAACATGGGAAAATATTATTTTTAATACACAAACATTACACCTGAACTGCTAACAATGATAGAGATGAACAAGGTGATAAAGAGATAAGGATGACAACGATAATGATAACTTACTGTTTCTAAACTATAAACACATGGATTCACCATACCCCACCCTTACTCCAGCGCAACAACCTCCATCACGTGACTTTCAATCACCTGCACCTGTCTCTCATCACCACTGCAATTGGTAACAGTATTCAAGCAAACACCTCAATTGCATTTGTTGTCTGAGCTGCAAATGGACTAAGTCTAGCTGTAAGTGTGTTACTTACCTTCTGTGATTTGATTTCCACGGCCCCTTCCAAAACCTCCTCCAACTCCTATGTCCCAGTCACTGACTCCAGTGCTCCACTTACCTGGTTTCTACTACAACTGGTGTGTCTGCCTGCTCCCTCTTGCATTCCGCCATTATCATCTCCATCTGTCCCCTGCAAAGAAAACATTGTCCTCATAATCAATAGTATATCATCTGATTCTGTTGCTTCATTTACGCACCTGAATGCTTGAATATAGAGCAGGAGGGAGTGGGGTCTGACCGACTGTGAGTAACAGACGCAGTGACAAGACAATGCTGCAAAAACAGTTCGTTTTGAAACTGTGGTGCTACCGTTAGTTTTTTTTCAAATAGTTTTTTTTATTTTTCATTCCCATAACAAAATCTAAAAGTAACAATCTCACTTTATTGTTA
>JAZGTJ010001148.1:0-64132 GCA_036877575.1 Botia almorhae | reverse complement strand
ACAGAATGTGTTTGGATATCTTAATCAATAACCGCGCTGACAGACAATTACCGGTGAGGTGGTTCTGTGGGCGTGTCACTCGACAAACCTCTTCATATGCATTTGATTAGCTAAGGGTCAAGGGTCAAAGGTCAAAGCAATCAATAATGTTTCCTGAAAAGCGTTGTTACAATCAAATAAGAACAACTGCTTTCTGTATTAGTACTAAGAAAGCGTTTTTGGTGCTTAAATCAGATTTGCTCTCCAAACTAAATCTGGCTTGGGAAGTACAGAAATCTGACTCTCTGGTTGTTGTCAAAATACCAGACAGTATACCATTATACCATCAATATACCATTTAAGATCATTTTAAATTATCACCCTACATCTGCATATCAGCGCAAAGGTGTCAAAAGCAATTCATGTGACTTGCACTATACTGCGCAACAATACAGCACAATATAAAACACAAAAACTGTATTAAGCATGTAATGCATGTTAACCTGACATCATGTAAAGACAATAGAGGACAAATGGTCAGTTAGGTGTCCCTGAATGTTACCCATAATCCTGCTGCTGATGCAAAACCTGGATTTCCTGCCCATGACATTAATCAGGTTAAATATCCTTGAAAACTAGAGAAAGTGTTTTTCCATTACTGGGAACAGACGCGGGGTGGAAGATCAGGGCTGAAATGTTGCAAGCATGGGTAATCCAGAAGCTTTATACCCCTTTGACATAACCACCAGGCCTTAACTAGTTAACCTCAGACTGCCTTAGAGAGATCGTCCATGCGGTTAATACGCTACGCTCGCTTTGAGAAAAATCACATACACAGTGTTGGTGGTAAAAGCTCTAAAGTTCTCACTTTCTCTAGCAGCACGTCTAATGTCTGGCTTCAGTCGACACTAAACTCTCAGTGTTGGTATTCTCAGGCGGATGTTGTGCGGTTCTGCGGTCATCTGTGGGAAGGTGCTTGTAGTGGTCTGTCAGTTCAACATGTTCTCCAGATGAAGAGGAACAGTGTGTGATGTGCAGAAGTGCTTTGTGTCCCTGAGAGGAGAAATTAACTGCCATTAATGAAACGCTTCAAAGTTTCTTTGTGTCAAAACACATGTTAAAGGTGCAGCCCTGTCTCTCAGCAGACAGCTCTGAGTCTTAATGAGGAACTGATGAGCCTGTATTTATCAATATTATATCATTTTTGTTTTATGCACAGATCATTAGATCGTTTGCAGACTAGTTGGTTTGGTTATTCTTGGCTGGAGAGAAAGGAAGGAGCTTGACCATATCAACTATCTAGTTGAATGTGGAGCAGGAGATTTTTAATATAATTTTTAAACATTTAATCTAAGTTACACCAATAGCCTGGGTTGGATCCTACTATGACAATGTCAAAATTGTTAGATCCTGCAATTTACACTGATTTTATGTTTGAAAGTCATGTTTCCATTACTGATCTAATGCAGACAAACCTCATTAAAACAGTGTTAAATCTATTCTAAATCATCATTAAATCATTATGCTAAATCATATTTTAAGATTGACTATGAGCGTTGTACAAATGAAATGGAGACAGATCTCTTTCTACTGCCTGTCTGTCTTTTTGTTTGTCTGTCTGTCTGTCCGTCTGTTCGCAGGCCCCTGGGTCTGCAGCACAAAGAGTGAGTGCTTGTGTGTCTTCATCCGTGACATACTTCAGAAAAAAGCTGTTGCGTTCCAGTGCCTTCGCTTAGCAAATGAGCAGTTTTACGAGTTCATCGTTTTGATCCGTTGCTTGTGTTTTGTATTTCTGTTTCTCATTTGTGAGTGGTAAGTCATCTGCTAAATGAATAACTGTAAGCATAAGTACACACACAGCCGTAACAGATACTCACAGATACTGTATGTCAAGAGAAGATGAGACGTTATTAGAAACCGTGTAATAATCATGCATCATCTCGCGCTGCAGAGGAAGGACAAGCTTACATCATATCTGCTGGAAACACACAACATAAGCGGCTTTTAGTCATATTAATTGAGATGAAATGGCCCCGTTATCGTACAGTAGTGAGAGTAAAACTGAATTAGTATCTAAACCACTTGCCTTGCAGTTTGGCAGCAGGATGTGACAACGTTACATTTTCACAGAGGTGTTGACAGTCCCCGATCAATAACATTTTACATTTTACCACCACCACAAAGAGACATGAAAACAAATAAATAAAACAAATAAAAACATTTGTGTTTGTTTAGGGTTCTCCTCATTCCTTTTTCACTCTAGGAAAGAAACAGCCTAGCAAGCAGCTACATGCTAACCACTAGAACATTTCTCCTCAGACATAAAAAATGTATCGCTACGTTTGATTTGAGTCTGAGCTCCAGCTCCAGCGACCCTGAAGAGGACAAGCAGGTTTAGAGAGGAGATTGATGGATTTAGTCTGTTTTAATACGGACAGTTTGTGTAGAGGATAGCGTCCGACAGAGACAACATTACACAAGATGTCTCAATATGTCTGAGAGCTTCAGAGAGAGTGTTCTAAATGCAAAATAGAGATGAAAGGTGAATGAATAATTCCAGTACGTTTCAGCAGAAGCTATAAAGCTATGAGCGACATGTCAGCAGCCGTGTACCCTGATTGAACCTGAGCTGTGTGTTATTTTATTGGGAATCAGTAATCTGCTCTCCATGTACTCAGTAACAAACCAAAGACCGTTTCACAAACCTTCTATTCCAGCACCTCATGCAAACTGCCGTTTGAAAATCACTTTATTCACTTTGCTGGACAGAATGTTGCTTATTTAACAAAGACCATAAAAACTAAGATGAAACAGTGAGGTACTGGAAAGGAAAGTTTGAGGATCCATGCGACACTACAAAAAGACATTTGAAACGCCTGACAGCTCCAAATGCTTTGTTCAGTCTATACCATAAACAGTAAATGCCCTGGAAATCTACCAGTTCTGTTCCACTATGTACTTAAGAGTAACATTTTTATATATGATACATTTCAAAAACATTCCACTAATGTTACTGCAAGAACTACTTTTTTGATAACTTTGAGAGAACTTTTAGAGACCGTTGGCCAACATTCAGAGAACGTTCCCTGTTAGTTGGGTATTTTCAACAGCTGCATAATCAATTGATAAGAACAGTGTGGACTGGCTTACCCTCAGAACACCAGATTCAAATGTTTTCATTGGCTCGGATGCTTTGACTTTAAACTGAGCTCCTCAGGTCTGTCACTGATGAGGAAGGACAGTCATTGTTGTCATCTGCTGGGCCTGATTCATTTTATTATCTGATAGCGATGAAAGCAATGAACTTAAAGTGCCATTGACTGGAGAGAATCTAAGAGTGTGTAAATTTATCCTTGTGCTCATTAAGAACACGTCCCTGTGGCAGACACAGTCATTTAAAGCTTTAACACACAGAGCAGGAATAACTCGTGTGTGAGATAATCCACAAATCACCTGTGATGAGAAAACACACACATCAATTATGAAAGAGGAATTATGGAATTACTTTGATAATGAAATCGCACGTTACATGAAAATGATTCAAATAAAGTTCAATAAAAGATTAATAGTTTAATCGATTGTATCTTTCCTGAGACCAATAATTGTAATTATTAACATATTAGGGTAAATATTAGTTCAAATACACACGCACACTCACACAGACACTTTTGTTTGATGCTCGTTTCTGAAGTCAGACTTAAATCTATAACCAAATACAGATTACTCGAACCCTCACGCAATTACTTCAAAAGCACCACAGTGAATACAGAGTTAAAAGGGAAACCATATGTTTTTGATTGTAATTGGTATATGAAACAAAAGTGACTGTACTAATGAGAACTTCAACACATCTGACATGCATCAGAAATACCTGTCATTGCATGCAGAAGGCTCATACCTGTCTCAGTAAGAAGCTAATGCATCCAGACAGCCTGCTAAAAGGTACGTCCTATCTCTGAGTCTATGCAACATTTTGTCAATTAATAGGATGGGTATCTTATTAAGCAAGATATTAAGCCATTCCAGCGTGCATGGAAATGACCCTTAGAAGATACAATTTTATAAAACAGAAGCATAATATATGTAAGCAATTTGCAATAATACTATGAAATTTCTCAACGTTGCGTAACGGAAAAATAAACGTTAGTTCTTTAGACTTGTTCTGTTCTGGTTCACAAAGCCTGTCAAGGTCCGGAAAACATGAATTCTAGCTGACAAACAGTAGCACAAGTCTCGTTACTGTGTTACTTCTGACCGACACCATGAATTCTGTTGGGCTGTAGAAACACAGTCGGATTTTGATGTCTGGATGACTCAGATGTCTCGGAGTTTTTAATAATCCTTCACAATTGCTTCTTGTCAAACTGTAAGAACATCATATGTCATTCTCATCAAATGTCAGTAACACTTTATTTTATTTATTATTTCATACATTGTATTATTTTCAATGGTTGTGTTACTTTTTGATGTTTTTGTTTTGGTATAAGATGAGGGCAAATAGCTTATGGGAAAACAAATAGGACAATGAATCTTTACCAGGAGTATGAAAACAGCGCAGTGGAGTGCAGGTTGTAATGCTAATTATTATTATTATTAATAATAACCGTACATTACATTTTACAGTCAAGCAACAGATTACAAATTCAGCAATAACAGATTTCATAATCTTCATAATCTATAAGGAATTCTCAGTACAGAGCCATTTAAATCAGCACAAAGAAAATCAGGAATACTGATGTTAGAAATTTAGTTTTTATTCTCCATATGTAATAAACACCCTATATACGGTAAATAGGGTATAGGTTCCCTGTCACATATCACACAGATGATGCATATACATGGTTGTGTGTGTTTGAGTGAAGGACAGAGAGATTTGAACTGCGACTAGTCGGCGAGCAACAAGCTGTCGCATATGCAGTCACATGACGTCTTGTCGTGCACTGCGCGCACGCTCCCGACCAGCACGACGACCAATGAGACTGCGAGCGGAGAGGACAGCAGTGGGAAGAGGACGATTAAAAACAAGGCAAACGGGGAACCTGTTTGTTTTCATTTCGCTGTTCCCGGGAAAATGTGGACCCAGGAGGCGGAGGAAGCGCTGGTGGAGCTTTGGCAAGGGTCCAAATGCTTGTACGATATTTCCTCCAGTGAATATTACAACAGGGTGGAAAAGGAGAGTCGGTGGCGAGAGTTAGCCGATGCTCTTCAAATGCCTGGTGTGTTTTAACTTTTCAACCTAATGTAAAAAGGCAAACATGTATTGCAGACGTAAAATGTTATAATGCAACAAAGCAAAAGGGAACAAATGCATGCGAGTATGAAAAGAGCGAGACGCAGGAAAAAGCGCTCTAGGCTAGCTTGTGTTTATACTCGTACTGTATTTACAATGCGCTGTATTTAAAACCCGAATGCTTTGCAATTCTGTGCAAACACTCGCTAACGTTAAAGATAGGTTAACTCGGGAAACGATGATGTTAAAGTCATTGTTTAAATACCAGAAATGAACAAACTAAGCCCAAGAGGATATATTTACCCAATAGTTTATTTGTTAGTTTCTTTACTAAGAAATCGTTGCTTTAGCTCTGTATCATTTCTTTTGGACTTTTATCCCTCAGCTGAAGCCGTGATAACCAGGGCAGCCTCTTTGAGAACACAGTACTCCAGACTGATGAAGCCGAAGCCAGACAGCCAGAAGAAAACGCTCACAATAAGACAGAAATGGATCCTGCGGGCCCTGGACTTTCTGAAACCACATATTATCCATCGTACAAATGAGGCCGCGGTACGTTTACAAACATGCGGCTAGTGATCAGCATGTCGTGATTGCTGTTACTAAAACGTCATTTCTGTTTTTGTTAGTTGTCTCAGATGTGTCTTCTCTCATCATTTGCAGCTTGATTTGCCAGTGTCTGATCACGTGGAGGAGACGGAGCAAGACACGGACGAAGAGCTGAATGAAAGTTCTGACGGACCCAAAGTGTCTTCATCTCTGCTGCTGGGCACGGCAGACCTCCTCACCTCCGAGGAAAGTGGCTCTTGTTCGCCATCAGCTCAGAGCACTTCCAGCAAACGTAAGAGGGTCTCAGAAACGGACATGGAGTTTCAGAAGCTTGCTCTGTTGAGGAAGATGTCTGCCAGAGTGATGGAAAGTCACCATCAAGACGCAGCGGCTGTGTTTGCCAACCACGTGGCACTGGAGTACAGAGTACTGACCGACCCGGATATCCAAACGAATGTCAGAAGAAAGATCATGAATTACCTCTATGAAGCTCAAGATGCAGAACGTCAGAAAACTCTGGGTGTACAGAAGACTGAAGCCAGCGACCGTGACTACAGAAATTACGGGGACACTTGAGCTGCACCTAAAACTGTACAGATGTTATTAAGTAGGTAAATATCGAGCAAGCTGGTATTTATGTTTAAAGTGTATTTTTTTAAATGTTGTTAAAATTTAAATATTTAAGCAATGGATACAATTGTTGGAGAAAGTGTTTGGATGTTGCATACATTACAACAACTAACTTTATACATGCAGATAAAATGACCTCGGAACAGTTCATGGGTAAAAGAGTTTAGTTAGTTCTGATCTGTTCGGAGGGGAATTTGTTTGTAGATACCACTTCTTATGTGTGTTTGTATATGCAATAAAATGCATAGTTTTAAATTTTGCTTAACTGTCCTAATACCTTTTAGGCGACAACATGTAATGCTTAATTTATTATACATTTACTAAAGATCCGACCAAGAAAAGGCAGCTTGTTTTGTTGATTGTTTTTACAACATTAAATAAAACATTATTATTATTATTATTAACAGTATCAAATATTATTTGAAATTTGAATATTCCTACACCCGTTTTTCCAGTATATACCCATCATCATCTTTATTTATCTTAATTTGTTTACAACAAAATTACTGTTATAACTTTGCACAGACAGAAGAGAAAATAAAGTTAGTGGAAATCAAATAAATGGAAGAGGTTGTTGGGCATGAGAAAACATTCAAAAACACTATTATTAAAACGTGTGCTCGAAGTTCTGTAGAAAGCTAAATGACATACAAGCTGAATGAAAACTAACTTTCTCAGAATGTATGTCGGAGGTCAAAAGCTATTGTCATGATGAAAACAAAGTTAAAGAACACAAGAGACTGACAAGTTGCTGAGCCAGGCCAAACCACAGCCAAGACAGTGAGAGTTAACAACAGATTAACTAGCCCATATTTCACTCTTTCCCTTTGTAAGGCCATTCCGCAAAGCGTAAGAGTTTGTGATTACTCTATGCCATTTTTTGTGTATTGATTATGTGACCATCATATCAGGAAGCGCAGTAAAAATAAGTCCAGTTTAGAAGCTACATCTCTTTAGGGTTAAATTTCACTAACATAAATCATTATCCATGACATTCCATCTTTATAATTTAGTAAGAAACACTTCGTTTGTACACACACAAAATCTTAAGCACTAATACTCAGAGCCTTCAGTATCTCCAGCTGTATGACAACGGATCTCCATCATTCCATCAAGCTCCTGACCTGAGCTGTAGCTCAGAGGTCTGGCTGTTACATACTCCAGCAGGTGTTTAGCTCCAGCTGTCATAGCTCTGTTGATCAACACGACACAGGAAGCAGACAGCAGCCTTTGCTTCTGCAGGGCCAGCAGGTCTGGTAGGTACTGCTCAGGGTCATGATCCATTAGAACCAGGTCCAGATGACTGTCCCCAAGGTAAGAGGATAAAGCAGAGATGGCCTCCGTCGAGGAGCATGTCAGAACCTGAAACTGTGAAACAATATCTTCAGCAGACACCTGCTTTTATATTTTTTGACACAGGGCTGCTGAATGCTCCGTTCTGATTGGTTAACAAACCTATTTTTGTTTCCTGGCATACCTGTGGGTTTTTGAATCCTGCCACAAGTATGATCTCTTCCCCTTTATCTGACGTCAGAGGATCCATCTCTACGGTCAGCAGTTTTCCAGAAGGAGGGAGCAGGTGCAGGATTCTAACCGAAGCGTAGCCGCAGTGCATGCCCAACTCCAGAACCCTCAGTGGAGCTTCACGCCTCACAATCTCATCCAGAAACTCACCTGACAACAAGAGAATATATTACACGATGAGTATTTGAGCATTATGAACCGAGAGATGTATATCTCAAATGCAATGACAGCATCTGACCTTTCTGAGGGCCAATGTTGAGGGAGGCGTGTGTGGAGGAATAGAGGTCAAAGGTCTGCAGGACACTGCGGGCCTGTCCGTGGGTGCAGTTGGAGAACACGTAGGCATGAGTGGAGCTGACACAGACCTTCCTGTGCTGGAGCTTCTGTATAACAGCACACACGCGACGGCAAAGAGCCAACAGCGGCGAGCGGAACCGAACCGTCATCATGACCACAACCGGAAGCAGAGGCAGCGAGACCACCAGCAGAGACATCACTACACATCCAAGACCCTGAACACAAAATTATAATAGATGCTAAACAAATAATCAATCATCAATGCATTAAGAATAAACACGTAACGAACGAGGCAGAAGATATCAAACATGTAATCAATTACATTTTAATTTATCACAAGACAATTGCAACTTCTTTTTATTATTTAAACGAAAGTTGAATTAAGTTAAAAACACTCTCATGACTAACTGCAATTATACGACTTTAATTAAAGTAAACATTACATTGAACATGAACTATTTTGTCTTGTGTCGAAAATATTAGAGTTGATGTACCACACTGTAAATATTTTAACATAAACTCACCCTGTAACCATGCGTTCTTCCATTAACGTGTGTACAATATTACCAGATATCGCAAATATATATACATACTGTATATACGATACCATATCCCTCTTTTGCTTGATTAACTGAAATGATTAAAATATTAAAGAATGCAGGTAACAGCAGTACTCACCTCTGACATGGACCTGCAAGCTTTGAGGTGTGTTTTGGTTGGTGACGGTTCGACCTGTCACACACACCGGACGCCGTCACACACACCTGACGCTAACTGAATGACAATGACAGGCTAATAACATTATAGTTTTCCTCCTGGGGGCGCTCGACGGCTCAAAACGTAATTTTTTTAATAGCAGTGTTTTATTATTAACATTTAAAAAAATATTTTTTAAAATCACGATTCTGTAATCTTAAACGCCTGCCATTGGTCCATCCTCATCAGCGCTCAGAAAAATAACAGTTATCTCGTGACAACTCATTAGCCGATTGGGCAACAATTGAGAAATCCGCGTGTTTCGCATGTGGTTGCTTTGCAGCGCCTTTTCTTTCTCTATCCTCTAGATGGCATTACTGCATGACAATCAATTATGAAAGTACTACACAGTAAAGAAATTGATTTTCGTAGGTTAATAATTGGCGTTTTAATTATATTCAGTCACTAATACAATCTTTAGTGTCATTATCGACTCGTTTATGAGCCGTATAAAGTTTCATAAAAACACGATTACATGCTGTTTTACACCCTGTTATTTAAAAGGGCTCCTGCATTAATTAATCCACAAATGAAACCAGAATCACTGAGGGTCATTTAATGCAGGCCTACTGCTTTTAATGCCAGTCTTATGCTGATTGTTTTCTGTTTCATGAAGTTGTACAATTAAAAAAAACTGTAATAGATAAAAATACAATTAAAATGTCAGTGTTGAGTATTTTCTGGAGAATTGGTAACAAGTTAAAGTTAAATTGGATAAACTGACATTATATAATGCTTAATATTCGTCATTATTTAATTAATTACACTCAAACTGTTAGAAATACCAAATATTTCCACTATTTTATCATCCAGTATTTTGAACAGTACATCTATTTTTATCATTTTACTTTTTTGAATGATCAGGATGATCAGTTCGTCTTAAATATAATGTGTGTCTTTCATTAAAAAATGACTTAATTTTATATTATTATTATTATTATTATTATTATTATTAAACATTTGGAACAAGGCTAAGTTAAAAGCTGGCGTTGCCTGGGCGGTGCTGGGATGTGAATATCTGCTCTGATTGGCTGTCTGGGCCGCTGGGCGGTGTTAGGAAGCACCGCGCCTGTCTGATTGGCTCCCTGGGCCACTCCGCGGAGCTCGCGAGTCTAGTCTGTGAGTGCGGCAGCGCAGCTCTGCGTCACGCTACAAACAGAGTCTCGAAATAACTTTACCGGCCGAGTTGCGTGACTTTCCATCACACGTCGGGCGTGAGTTGGGTTTCACTGAGGCACCCGTTCTAAATGGCGAGTCCAGGTTCGGATGCAGGACGGCATCTTGCGTTGCAGCCTCATCATCATCATCATCACCCACATCACACCGAACCGGCGCCCGAACCTGCTGTCCGCGAGGCGCAGAGATGGATAGAGGTGAGTGACGTCACGGCACTGCGTTATTCCAGGAGACAAATGAATCGGATTCATGCGCAAACTGCAGCTTTGCGACGTTTGCATGGGGTTCAGTAATAAATGCGCAGACAGCCGGTTTTCAGTGTCTGCGATGGAGATTCATGTTTTGCATTTGTAGAATTTCATCGACCCTGGTGGGGCTTTTTGTGACCACCTGTTGAAATAAAACAGGTCTTTCGTCTGCTTTTGTAAAAAGAGTTCTGCACATATGTTCTTGTCATTTCCTTTAAAATGTGTATTCAGTCCTAATGGGATCAAACCAGAATCCTCCAGGAACGAAGGACGATTCTTCTGCATTTACAGATTAATTTTTGTATAGTTGTATGTATATATGCAGTTTGTTAACAACATTTGTAGGTATTTTAAGTGTCTATGATGTGGGCCTGGTCTGTATCCTTTTTAGGACCCCCCATAATGCATAGAGAGATGGCCCCCATATATATATATATATTTGTGTGTATAGATCCATTCATTTTCCAGTGTATTTGAAAAGTCTATGATGGAGTGGGATGCACATTATGAGAGTGGTATTTATGTGCCCCCAGTTTGAGAATGCATCTCACATTTCTCCTACAAGGCTGCCTTGTTTTATGAATGGAAGCTTCTGGAACATGCAAACATCACATCTTGGAGCTAGCTGGGTAATGGGAATCATTTGGATTATGCATGGATTGTCTTTAATTTATTACACTAGCAAAATTCCATTAGAGAGAGAAAAATACTATGTCCAAATATTTCATACATTCTTGCCTACATGTTTTGCATTTACTGCATATTCCATTAGCACTTATATAGCACTGTGTATATAGAAATATACACAGTGTGGGCATTTGTAAAGCAACGCAAGAATTGCAGGATGATAGAAATGGTTTACAGTCAGTAAAAATCTATGTGATGCTTGTGCCATAACTGCCTTTGAACGTCAGCAGTGTCGAATGTCGGCTTGCAGTGGCC
The DNA here is from genome assembly GCA_036877575.1 of Botia almorhae. NCBI lineage: Eukaryota > Metazoa > Chordata > Actinopteri > Cypriniformes > Botiidae > Botia > Botia almorhae. Next base: position 52,801 of record JAZGTJ010001148.1, on the reverse strand, counting down.
ATATCAGTGCCAGAGACGCCAAATAACTGTTTATTGAAAAACAAACACCTCAGCTAGAGGCTTTAATATAGAGCTCAACGTAATGAAGCTCGTAGTCTTTGTGTCCAGCGTGTTGGAATATTGTGATTGTTTTGTATGAAAGTAGAAATGATTTTATAGCGCAGGGATAAGATGCATGTAAACATGATAAATGAGTTGTTATTGGTGATGTATCTGTAGAGGTTTATGATGACAGCTGGATGAGTAATGACAATAGTGGATATAAACTGGTTATTACAGTTACATACATAACCATGAGCGTTTCCTGTGGCATTGCTTTGTGGTTGCTAAGGTGTTTTGAGTAGTTGTTTTCACATTGTTGACTGGTTGCTAAGGTGTTCTGTGTGGTTGTGAGATGTTGCTAACTAGCCGGTACTGGCCCACGCAAAGAGGGCCTTAAACAATATTATATTCTGGTTGCTAGATATGGCTTGGGTCCCTTCTTCAGTGTAAAACCACACACAGGAAATATATTTAGCATTTACATTGATTTATAAGCTTGGGAGTAGAGTTGGGTAGATCAGACTTAGGGCCTGTTTCGGTTGTGCTTGTTTATTCACCTGCATTAAGGCACAGCTCACTGCACAGGGCCTGAGGGGAGTCATCGCTGTAGAATTAGATGAGTTAAAAGCATTGTTGTCTGTTTGTGCAGCTTACACGCATGCGAACAATACCAGTGATTCACACTGTATCTGTAGCTAGAGATGCTGAGGGAAAAATTAGGAATAAAAAACTGGACACCATTGATCCAAATCCTGTGTTGTTCATGAATAAAACAAATATGGGGAAAATAGATTGTTAAATGGTGTTAAACATTTAGGTAGCAGCTTAAAGAAACAAAACAACACTTCTGCCAATCATATACTGATTTCAGAACTAGCTTTACAATCATCGGTTATTTTTAACTTGATAACCAGAGAGTGGCTTGGGCGTGCATTCCAGTGTTAAAGAGCTTCATCAGAGTATCACGTGCGTTGACGGTGTGTGTCTTCACTAAGCTTAAAGTCACTCAAGTCTTTGACTTAAAGTCACTTAAGTCTTTGACTTAATGTCACTCAGAGTGTTGGGTGGCTTTGATGGCATGGATGATCTGTAAATTAAGTTTGGATAGAAGTATTTCAGTATTGAAAAATTAAAACACAGCTTGAAATTATCCATAAGATGGAATGACCTACAATAATGCATGGAATTTTACGCTATACGCTGTATAAAGATTGGTCAGCATGCCAACAAATGTGAAATTTAAGGCCGCTGTGCTCTCACTCAGTCTTCTGCAGTGGATTTGTTGAGAATTTGACTGTGAAATGAGGTGACCACACAGAGGGACAGAGCAGGGCTCACCTCCACCACATTAATCATTCCATCTAAATAGTCCTTCAGTGTTCTGTCACTCAAGAATGAGCGTTTATGTAAAGCTCGGATGAAGTGCTCTGTAGATTTAAACATCTTGAGTGCCTACATGGATTCTTTACAATGAGATCTTTGGAAATGTTTAGGAAACTGAATTTATTTCTGTCGTGTAACGTATATTCACAGAGTTAACAGTATTAGCATTTAGCAATTTTAGCATTTAGATGGATATGACAAGTCAATGTATTCGGTCCTGCCTGACAGAATAAAGCGTGTAAAATAAAGTGTGTTTGCATGCCGTCAGGCTTCAGCTGATAAAATATACATTTTCATGACTGAACTTCAGGTTATTTTAGTGCACTTTATCTATTTAATGTGTTAACACATTCACTTAAAGCTTAAAGGTCTATATGTGTACTTATGAGATCTGGCAGTTTGTATGAATGACAGATTTATGCAGCAGTTCCGATTCACTTGTTGAGCTTCCATGATGATTCAATTTTACCATACACAAAATGCAAATAGCTTCACCTTAGTTAAATGTCTCTACTTTGCAGTGGTTGCTTTGTGTGTGTGTGTGTGTGTGTGAGGGAGAGAGAGACGTGTTCTGATCAGTTCCTTTTAGCTCATTGGTTTCACACAAAACAAAACGAATATGACATATGAGAGTGGAGAAATTGTCATGGTTTTCAGATGCAAAACTGGACAATGGTGAGCCCTCGTGTGGAACAATGGCAACCACTCATATGAATGGGGTCTTTCACAGAGCACAACACACACACACACACACACACACACACAATTACAAATAAACTTTTTATTACACAGATGTGTTTTGTCTAGACAGACAGACAGACAGACCACCACCATCACGGTACATTCTCAGGATTTTTAATTCAGTATACTGCCTGAATTAAAACACACACACAAAGCACTCTGACTTACAATGCTGTCTGTTAGTGCCGCTAGAAAACGACCCAGTCAGACCTCAGCTGATGATCTGTCTGGTCATCAGAACCTTCACCCCAGTACTGATGCTGTGAGCTATTACTTAATGTTTTGATTGTACTAAGGGATTCCCGCAACCTTTTGCGCTGCTAGCTCAATGCTCTACCACTGAGTAGTACAGTAGTGTAGCTGCTTAGCACACCTGTCATTACCCATCATGCCTCATTGCAATGGAGGACAGGCCAAGTATTTCTGCCAAGTTTTTAAATTGTTCCCAAATTCTGCTGTTTCCTGTCTCCCCAGAGTCCTGCTCTAATCTTTCAGTAATAGATTTGATACTCTGGGTGTGATTATTGAACAAGATTGCAGTGAGTTGCAGTCGTCAGTAACAGCATTACACAGTAACAGTTCTGAGAGCAGCTTTGAAATAATGGCAGTGTGAAAATGATTAACTGTTCACTATAACAGGCATGTGTAAAACTACATGTTTTCAGTGGGTTAAAGGAAAAATAAAACATGCAGTTGTACTTCAATGGATGATGTGGTGTAGTTGTAACAGAACATGTCCTCAGAACATTGGGTAACGTTTCTAAAAGTTCTCTCAAAGTTCTTTAAAAAAACGTTCCTGCTGTAATGTCAGGAGATAATTTTGTATCATATTTCATCATCAGAAATGTTATTAAGTACTTGGTGTAACGTTTTAAAAACAAGAGAATTTAATGTAGGAATGACCGAGCAATAATGTTAATACAATATCTACTAACGTTTTGAACATTAACAGAACTTTCAAAATTAAAATTGTGAAACGTACTTAACATTTCTGTTAAAAAAACGTTTTGGTAATGGAAACATTAGGCAAACGTTCCTACAACCTAAATTTGTTAGCTGGGGAGCTCTCCGTCTTACTGTGCTTCTGCTGGAGATGTGAGGTAATGAGATTCAGTCCAATGGGGCGTTTCCATCATTCCACAGCTCACCTAACAGTCCCGGCAGATGTGTGGCAGCTGTACTGTGTGAATCCTGCAGAAGATTGACAAGTATGTGGTTTCTGCCAAACTTTTCCTTTTTTGTTATGCTGGTTGAAAGTCTCTTCACATCCTGATATCAATCACTACGTGGTCTAAATATATTTAAATATCTTCTGTGGAAGGTGCAGCACCATAAAATGTTTGTCCAATCATTGCATTCGGTCTGAATGTAATGATAGGAGGTCAAACTTGCCTGTCAAACTATATATTTGCATACCTCCGCGCACTATTGGTGGAGGCGTGGCTTTGGAGAGCGCTCTGAAGGGAGGGCAGAATCTTGTGCTTTCAAAGCTAGCTTCTCTAAAATTGCCTACCCTACCTTTAAAGAGGAAATGGTCATTTCAGAATTGTTAGAACCGTCCCTTGATGAAGGCTTGCTTTGCTTGCTAAAGTATGTACTTGATTGTGTGAGGAATCGCGGGAATGCTCTCGTGCTAACAGTGCTGTTTCAGCACAGCTTGCTTGTTATGTTCCAGTCAGCAACTGATCTCCATTTTGGCGGGAAGCCACTGTGGCGTCTGGGCGGTAGCTACGGTTTCACTCTCTACTCATTCCAGATTGTTAGTGTTCACTGGCCTGCTGAAATGTTTGGAAATGTTTCAGGGCCCTCAGCCTCCCAGTCAGAGCGCCCGTGGACCGTACTGGCTATGAGAGCGTTAGCCTAAACCACACCGGGTTTAGGCTGGCTTTAGGTTGGGTTTAAGCTATTTTTAAGCAGGGAAAGAAATTCTATTCTATTATATCATTACAACTAGCTTGTGAACGAAAGACTAAAGTCAGGTTTATTTGTATAGCGCTTTTCAGAGAGTTTCAAAGAAGCTTCACAAAATGTCGTAGGGTTACGTTAAGAATGTTTTTTAAAGGTGGTAAATAATTAATTGAAGGAATGGTGGATTATCTTTTAAAAAAAAAAAACATTTTGTGTTACACTGGTTGAAGGTCTCTTCACATCCTGATAGGATCTCTAAGTAAAGTTGTCTAAATATATTTATATAAATATTTATCTTCTGTGGAAGGCACAGGACCATAAGATGTCCAATCACGACGCCCAACTTGTCAAACTACACATGTGCATACTTTCCTACTGTATTGGAGGAGGCGTGGCTTTGGTGATAGCGCTGAAGGGAGGGCGGGATCTTTTGCTTTTAAAGCTAGCTTGCTATTGCTAGCCTCTCCCAATCTGCCTACTCTACCTTTAACTTCTTTGTATTAAGTTTTAGGTTCAGGTTTGTTTAAGTTAACCATATAAAAACCAACCACATGTATTTCTTTTTTCATTTTTTATTTTATTTTCTTACTGTTTGTAAAACACTTGGTTTGATTTGGGATGTATGAAATCTGTTTCTTAGCTGTTTATGTAAGCTGGTTTCTGCTCGATTCTTCTGAAACTCTGTGTAGATCTTTCAAGCTTCTCATTCATGTGCGTCTGTGCCACAGTATTGTTTGCTCAGTGGGCTGACGGCTCCTGCATCTGAATGAGGCCCCTCAGTCTGACGGGATTCCTCAGGGATGAAATATGATTATGGATCAGAGAATGGAATCATTATTAACCACACACACACACACACACACACACACACACACACACATTCACTTACCTAAATGGGGACATTCCATAGACTTCCATTGTGTTTATACACAGCTAGTTATAAACATCAACCCTAACAAAACCCTAACAGAAAACTTTCTGTATTTTTGCAATTAAAAACAGCTTTATTTACTATGTTTTATGAGTTTTTACAAATGAAGATGTCCCCAAAAGGAGGTTTTGCTCAGATTTGTGTGGTTTTGCTGACTTTTGGGTACAAATTTGTCTCTAATATATGGTTAAGTAACCCCCCCCCCCACACACACACACACATACTCAGCAGGCTGGATGACAGTCCAGGGTTTGTGACCTTTAGCTAAATCAGCTCAAGTCCTGTAGATTAGACCAGCTTGTGTGTGTGTCTGTGTGTGTGTTTTAAGTGGTAGAGAGAAATCGTGTATGTCAGGGAGCGCATATAATTCATCCACAGCAGGTGCACACATTTGGTGTGTTACCTCTGTGTTGTTTGTGTCGTCACACCCTTTGGCTTGTGAAAACGCTTGAACTCAACCTGTTGACATACACAGGAAGTTGATCCTGCCTCAGGATCTTCTCTCCAGTTCTCCCATTCTTGTTGTTGCTGGTCTCACACTCGTTTTTATCTGGTTGTGTAAGTGATCCTTCATTCTTTTCTCCAGCTCAGCGTCTCTTCTCATAACGCTGTGAAAAAACCTTTTCAACAGTCCGCTGAAATCAGCTGTTTGTTCTGGAATCACAATAGTGAAGTAATTAGTGGAAGTGACCTCATCGTCTCTTAATATAGAAAGACTTGTTTGCACAGAAGAATGTTCTGCACATCCAGTGACTGGACTCATATACTGAAAGGGGTTAATTTGAAGTGACCAATGATCATTCAGGAATGTCCAGAGGTTTTCCCACTGTTAGGTTTGTACAGCTCTGTGGGACACATGACCTTTTGCTTTATACAGTATTTTGTCCAATCTGATTAAGTTTTCGCTGCCCACACTTCTAGTGTTGCGACTGCTGCACTTAGAATCTAGTATACTTCCTAGTGGTGTATTTTTAGAAAGATTTGATTCACCTCACTTGGCAGTCTGTGGCAAATCTAACGATTAGCTCTTTAGCAAAAGCGTTCATTGTAACAAGCATTTTTGGATGTATTCTGATACCTGGCAGTCAGCCAATCAGATTGAAGCTTGTGAGCTTGGTAAGTACTTGTAATTTTAGTGTGTAGGCAGTTTTGTGCTTGCTTGTTTTACTTAACTGAATTTAACTAAATCAAGCTTACACAGTTAACAATTTTAGGTTATAAAATCATTTCCCTAATGTTTTTAGGTGCAGGATCATTCAAAACACCCACGTTTTCGACGTTGTTTTAATGCTATTGCTGGGACTTAGGAACATTATTCAAACATTTTGTTCTGTAACTTTTTAAAACGTTGCACTAACAACATTTTTAGAACATTGGCCAGTGACATAGAACAAATGTTCTGCTGCAAGAACTTTTTTCATAACCTTGAGATTACTTTTGAGGAACATTAGCCAATGTTCTGAGACTGTTCCCTGTTAGCTGGGTAAGTTTTTCTGGAGCTGCAGTCCCCAGGAAAGTTGCACAAAGGCAGGATCTCTGCACAGCGGACTCGAGGAAGCTCGCTTTGCAGGGCTTGAATGAACAGCCTCTTCAGCAGGAAGAGGTGGAGGTGCTGCGGGCTCGGAGTGAAGGGAGAGCGAGTTAATGACCCACCTATGGACCGCAGCTCTGAAGCGAAGCCTGGGAAAATGGCACAGAGACAGAACGGAGGCCAGACAGATTCTGCAACATGAGACGCGAGAGAACTGGCATAGGAAACATGGAACACAGACACTCAGTGAAAGAGTACGTAAAAAACATCGTCATTGAAGACCGGTTATTGAAGCATAATTGTTATTGATTGAGTAATCAATTAATAATTGATCATCAATATCGATTAATCGAATATCAATGTTGAAGAAAAATGATATATATGACAACGTAATGTGGTATGCAATCACAATAGTACTTTTAATTTGATGTTACAAATTAAATTAAAATACATGTAAAAAATTAAATTATCAAAATACATGTTTCACATTCTTTATGGAAAGGAAAGCATCACCACGACTTCTGCACTCACACCAGTAACAGAAACTGAGCTCTAGAAACAGGGTCATTGAGAAAGTGTCACGCTAATGATGTCAGAACTAACAGCACATTAACCTCCCCGATTGGACCCACATATCAACAGCTGTTCAGTTCTCCTGCTGGAGGTGTTGCTGGTCATTTTGCTGATCATCAGCTTTCCTGTAGCTCAGTGGTTAGAGCATGGCGTTAACAACGCCAAGGTCATGGGTTCGATCCCAGGGATTGCACATACTCAGAATCAACGTCTAGTATAATGCAATGAAATAATTCTTATCTTAACATTGTAAGTGGACCTCAGGGAAAAAAATACATTTAAAATGTGTCCTCTTTAATTAACCTGACCTCTGTATGGCTGAAGATGAAAGGGATTTGAATATCAAATACATCCTGCAGCCGTGTAATCACTGCATAGCTATATTTATGTTAAATGTATATTCTGGGGCAGGGCCATAAAATGTTCGTCCAATCATTGCATTCGGCCCGATTGCAATCATAGGACGTTGTGCTTGCCTGTCAAGCTATGTATTTGCATACTCCCATCCATCCTGCTCACACAGACAGCCTTCTGTCTTCAGTGTTCATGTATATTGGAGGAGGCGTGGCTTAGGAAAGCTCTAAAGAACTTTACATTCAACGTCTGCCACGGTGGACTCAATGTTTTCCGGACATCTTCAAATGTCTGGAAATGAAGATCCAAGAACTGGAGATATTTCTCCTCCGCACAGCCTTCTATGGTATGAGGCAGTTTTGCCAGGAAAGCATGTTTTTGTTTAACACTTCATTTTTCATTTTAACACCACGTTTTTCATTTTAATAACGTTTCAATTGCTGCATAAACCACACTGCAGCGTACTTTTAAAAACGGTGTTATACAGACCAGTGTAACGACCATTGACGTCTTTGAAGTACACATGACCTGTTTTGTTCTGCAGACCACACTCTGCAGGAGAGACTGAATAACACACTGTTGGGTTTAATGGCAGTGTGTTTTCATAAGAGAAGTGTGTGTGTGTTGGTGTGTGTGTTTTTCTAGCATTGGGTCCCCACAAGGATGGTAAAAATCACACACTGCTGACTGGCCCCACGAAGGAACTTGATTATGAAACATATTAAATGATGCTTTTATGAAAATCTAAAAATGCAGAAAGGTTTTAGTGAGGGTTAGGGTGAAGGTTAGGGGATAGAAAATACAGTTTGTACAGTTTTAAAGTCATTATGTCTATGAAAATCCCCACAAAGCATAGAAACCTAATGTGTGTGTGTGTGTCTGGGCTGCTGGCCGATGGGTACGTCTGATTAGACTTGAAATTTCCTGCTGTGAGCGCTGAAAGTTACACAAAATACACAAAGCTCATCTCACGATGTGTGCACAACACACTCTCACTCTTCCTGAAGGCTGCCAGCTGCCCTGAGGGCTAGCAGTCTAAGTTATTGCCCGTCACTGTTACATACTCTGACTGCACGTGAAGCAGCGTGCCAGCAAAGCTGAGGGACAGACTCACACAAGGGATTGTGGGATTGATGGTGGTTCGACACCTCAGGGAGGGTGTGTGTTCTGCGATGTTTTGCGTGGACAAACAACACAGGAGCAGTGTGTTTTACCTGCAGCCTCCTTCAACACAGAGAGCTCAGTGTGTGACCTCTCTCTCTCTCTCTCTCTCTTGATATCTCGCTCATAGCTTTCCACAGAAGATGTATTAAAGACAGAAGACAGACGCTCATATGGCCACCGAGATGTCATGCATCGCTAGTTTATATAGTCTGAAATAGATAACCTGGTTCATTGTAGGTCGGTAGAGGTTTTGAATAAGTTTATATAATAAAAGGTGTGTGTTTATGTAGAGAGAACACTGATGATACAGGGTGTGTGTGTGTGTGTCTCTGAATGATGACATACATGAGGAGACAGTGTACATTGTCTTGCTGTGTACATACCGGTGCAGCTGTCGTGTGAGATGTGAGAGTGTTTGTTTGGTTATGGAGTCAGGGTGTATTTGCCCTGTGGTGATGACAGAGCTGTCATCGCACGAGCGTTCAGATAAATGTGTCATTCTGTTCTTCAAATATTTGTTTGTCAGCCGCTCTGTTTTATTTTCTGCTGAAGCGGAGCTATTGTCCTCTGCAGCTTTCCTGCAGCTTTCTGCATGCGCGGCGTGCGCAGATGTCTGTGGGCGTCCAGAGATGTTCAGTTATCTCTCTGTTAAATGCTGTTCTGTTGTTAGCATGGCGTGTAGTCGGTGCTAGAAGGTTTGAATTATACACTGATGTAGTTAGAGGCTTTCTTCAGTCTGGCAGGTAGCTTGAGTGTAATTGAGTGTGCGTGATGTAACAGCTGACAGGGCAAAACTTACACATATAGCACCTATATTATTATACAAACAGGTTCCTATAGAAAGAAATAAAAAAAGAGAGAGAGAACAAATTAATGAACCTATACAGGAACAAATAAACTAAAGAACGAATGTACCAATGCATAAAAGCCTGTTTTCAAGTATTTCCCAAATTACAGTAAAGAAGATACCCACGTACAGTAATATTGTCATTTTATTGGGCTGATGTGTCTGTGTCTATGTACAAGGTGATTGTAGATCACACTAGCTGAGACACACAACAGTGAGCAGTTGCAGTGAGCTGTGTTAGTGTGCATTACAGCTGCTTTCATTAGCCACTGCCAACTTCAAGCAGGAACGTATCCAGATGTAACTGAGATGAGGATGTATGAAGTTAATTCCGTTATTCGACAGAGACTGTTCCCCTCAAGACGTCCCCTTACAAAACAGCGTAAGGTCTGAGAGCATTTAAGCCGCATGTTTAATTTGTATGTGCATTCCCTGGGATCGAACCCCAGACCATTGAGCTCAGTCTTGAACACTCACCTTGAGGAACTCGGAGGAACTTTGAGGAACAAAAAACAGCTCTTGTTCTCAACATACATCACAGAGACGGCTTGTGGTGTTTGTATGGGGTAATAATTGTGCTCTCTGGGCAAGTGAAGGGCAGATTCCAGAGGGTAATACGTTTGTAATAGCTCATCATTATCTGTCATTACATGTCAGGCACAGTAACAGAGTTTCATTGTTCAGCCTCTTCAGAGTTTGTTTGTTTAAACTCGTGTAGCTTCTCCTCCGTCCCTGTCAGTCATAATATGTTCAAACATCCCAGCTAACAAATTTTAGGTTGTAAAAATGTTAAAAATGTTATTCAGAAAGCTCTAGGCATGTTTGAAATGTCTTGTTTTTTGGACGTTGTATTAACATTATTGCTTGGTTATAAAAACGTTATTCAAACTTAATTTTGTAATGTTTTTAAAACGTTCCACTAGCAACTTAAGACTGACTTTTTGGATATATGACGTATGATATAAAACATTATAAAACATTCTGCTAATGTTACTGAAAGAACATAGAGAGCGTTTGATGTTAGCCAACATTCAGAGAACATTTCCTGTTAGCTGGGACACACCACATACACTACATCATTACACAGGCTAAACACACACCAACACACAACATACGTGATGTACAGGGTTCTGCTATGGTTACGCTTGGACTGTAGTTGGCAAATAACTGTAAGCGTCGCGTGGCAACAGCATCAGCGTTTTCTCTTGTTTCCAATTAGCATTTTCGACCGGTAGTTACAGAAAATGGTTAGGCACAATTGACTGAATTAATGTTTGAACATACAGTACTTGACCTGATTAATATAACAATAAAAAACATTATTTAAAGGCTGAAAGCTGGTATACATTTATATTTATAAAAAGAAATGTTAAAGTTTGTATATTTAGGAATTTAGAGTCTTTTCCATTGGCTGAGGTCATACTGGGTGTGGTTCCGTGCTTCAGTGTGAATCTAAAAACAGAAAGTGGGACAGAAATTCTCCTGACACCTCCAGTCCAATCCCACAAGCCCCTGGGGCAGCGCTGAAGCTCCTTTGTCCTCTTTTGATTTATGTTCACTCTCATTTCAGCACACAGAGAGGTCCCACACAAACGAAACAAAGCTTAGACAGGAGGGAAAGATTAACATTATGTTTTTTGCACCTGTTGATGTGACTGGTAAACCCTGTGCACACATCTTCACTGATAGATAAACCCTCACAGCACATGTATGATGCTACAAAGTGTTTATTTGCCATGTGCATTTGCTTCCGGTAGATGTATTTTTAAACAGCGCATTTGTAATACATACAGTCATAAGGGCACATTGATTTGTGAATTCAGTGACATTGTTTCCAGATAAAGAGTAAATAGTCTAATCAGTTGTGTTTGAACAACACAATTGATGCATAATACATTTTTGTGCAGTTTCTGTAGGCTAAACCCCTGACGACGTGTGCTCACTAGTTCAGACTGCTGACCACCTGTGTATAACATGTACACACAGAGGAGTTACATTTTTTAGTAGAATGTTAGTGTATAAACAGGTTTGTTATTATTATGATCGAGAGTATTAGCACCATTTTCTACCATGTATCACTACATGTACAGTAACAGCAGTAAATCTCAGGGTAACTGTGTTGGCCCTCGGCCCCTCGGGTGTCTGTCACAGGCGAGAACAGAGCAAGACTTCAGTGCATTGAGCTGTGAGACTCTGACTGTGAGATGGATGCGTTCTCTAACCTTTGGCTGAACCGTGAGGATCCTGGTGCTTCTCAGACAGCAGAAAGAAAGAGAGGATTCTTTCCTCACCGTACGCTAACCCAACCATCTGACAGAATGAAGGGTCTCCCGTCCCAGCATGCATTGCTTTAAACAAACCCGACAATAACATGCACATATCTTTTAGCGACGTCTGTAAAGACCCAGTGAAAATTGAACAGTGGTTTTCATTAACAGTGTTTCTTGGATTTTGGATCGAATGATTGAATTGATGGTCTAAAGTAAAAACCATCCTTCCCCTAAAACCTGTTGTATTCTAGCCGAGTTTTGTGCTGTGTGGCACCAGTGATGGTTTGTTGTTTAAAGACTGAATGATGCCGTTTCACGGCTGTTTAGAGATGCACCATTCAAGCACAATTCACATCATCAGCGCATAAACAAAGGCAGCCCGGCGTGCTGGTGTCTCATGAGAAAATCTCACCGTTGTTTTTCTTCATAACATCAGCGAGTTCCCTCTCTTGTGCTCGAGCGGAGCCCCCTCGCAGAGCACAACAAAGCCGGGGGAAGTGGTAAACCCCGGACGCGGATGCGCGAGAATGGACCGGGTTATGTCATCAAACGGTCCGCTGGGAGCACAGTCACAGAAAAAAGGAAACATCTTTTGATTGTTTAGGGAAACAATGCGGACGCACCAGGATGCATTCCACTCGCAGCAGTGATGGGGACACATTCCAACAGCTAACTGGGTGGCCTGGGACGGCCTGCCGCGCTTGTTTTCGATCGAGTGTTTGCCAGAAGCTTCTGTCTGTTTTGATGTGTTGCATGCTCATACCACTGAATAATTGAGGTGAACCTGCGACCCTGCGTTCTACAAATAACTGGTCCGTTTGAAGCTGCCAGTGTGTCATAAACCCCTGGAATCCACGAGTATATCCTTCTATGACCATTTCTGTCATGAATACTCAACGTTCTTAGAACATTGGCTAACGTTCTTTAAAAGTTCTCAAAGTCAAAAAAGTTCTTGCAGTATTCTTAACGTTTCTTAACATTATATATCATATATGTCAAAAACATTGTTCTTAAGTTGTTAGGGGGACGTTGTAAAAATGTTACTGTATTAGGAAAAGTTTGAATAATGATCTTATAACCAGGCAGTAACCTTAATACAGCGTCTAAAAAGCTGGACGTTCTGAACGTTCCTAGAGCATTCAAAATATGTTTTTAAGGTTTCCGTTACCTAATAGAAATGCTTGGAAAAGGTTATAACAACCTAAATTGTTAGTATTCTTTATATGTTTTGTGTAAACCAAATATTTTCCCATAAGGGCTAAATTAGTCATTCTAATTAGCGATACTAAGATTGAGATAGACAAAAATAAACAAGCTGCTTTATTTTGTAATAATAACAACATGATAAGTCTGTGAATACAACCTGCTTACACTCATCCAGTGAGAGAGGAAAACACACAGTACACAGAAGTCAATCCCAAATGTCAGCAATAATTAGTGTGGATTCTCGCCTAAGACAGAGATTTAGTCAGGATGAGGGCTGCTTACGCCGAGCTTGTTAGTGCTGCTTTGCTTTGTCAAGAAAGAGACTCTCGCTTGCTCTCTCTTTCTGTCTTTCTCTCTGGTTCCCTCTCTTTGTCTGTCTGTCTCTCTCTTTCTGTCTGTCTCTCTCTCTGACTGTCTCTGGATCTCTGTCTTTCTCTCTGTCTCTCTCTCTGATTCTCTTTCTTTGTCTGTCTGTCTCTCTCTTTCTCTTGTCTCTCTCTCTGACTGTCTCTGGATCTCTGTCTTTCTCTCTGTCTCTCTCTCTGATTCTCTCTCTTTGTCGGTCTGTCGGTCTCTCTCTCCCCCACACCTTCTCTCTGAAGTAGTGATCTGAAACAAGCAGTGGACGGATCTTTGATCTGTGTCGGGTCACGGAAGGTCATTTCCTGTTTCTTTCTTCTATGGTTTTGATTTCTCTTCTTCTCTGTTGTAATGCCAGAGGCTACACACGAGTCAAGACAAACTCATGGGAGAGAACACACAAGTGCACACGGGTGCTGTTTGTCTGATCAGAGTAATGCTGAGGTGAGATTCTGTTGGGGTCAGATGTTAAACATGAGGAACGTGTGTCTGTGTTGCAGGCGGTGACTGGCAGAAGTTTTGGTGACAGAGATTTCAGAGGGGGACTGGACAACGGCATCCTTGTGTGCGAGTGAGTACACTCTTAACTCTATTCATTTCTACTGATTTCTATTGATTTTTTTATATTAATTAATCATAAACCAAACGTGCATGGCATCAGATAAACAAAACGTGATATTGCCTATGAACACTATTTGGAAAAAACAGAGAACCGTAGTTTTGTGTTGCACATCTTACTTTATTGGCATGTTTTGTGACATTTACGTCATAAAATCTGTTGTTGTAAATATACCTGAAGAATGATGCTGTAAATCTTACCGTAAACATGTACAGTAATATGTTGTATTTTGAACTCACGGTATGTAATTGTGTTGGGGATGGGTTTAAACCAAACCTTTGTGGTTCAAACACAGAAAGGTTGTTTATTCTGTGGGCCTGTTAAATGCCCTAATCTTCTGGGTAGTTTCTAGGGTGTTGCTAGGCGGTTGCATCCAGTGTAAAGTAAATTTTGGACCTGAAAGTTAACCGTTTTGGAGAGATTTTTAGAGTACAGCTTTTTTTGAATTATTGTCTATGTCTGTGAGCTGTTTCATAGTGTCTCTCCTCAAAGCATAAATCAGAGATCCCCTATGACATCAGAAGGGCCACTTTTAAACAGCCTTGACAGTACTGCTTTACTGAGGTGTGTGTGTGTGTGTGTGTGTGTGTGGTTTCATTACCTTAGACACAATGTTCTCAGGCCTGTGTCCTTCTCAAGTTGGACAGGAAAGTTCTTTCACACAGACACACACACACAGATTTTAAGTGTACTGGCTGTATTTTCAGGTCAAGGCAAATATAAACGCATGATGAGTGATATTGTATCCATGGCGTGACTTGTGTTGCTCTTGTGTCTAACCCCTTTAAGAGACTCCAGGTGCATCCTCAAACACACACACACACACCTCATAATGTCTCTTAATGACTCTAACTGGCTAGGTAACTAAACTCTACTAACCATATTTTTAGTAGTATGACAGTGGCTCAGCTGTTTTTAAAATAATGAAGTTTTTCCACCAACCAGCTGTGTTTTGAATAGCAGTTCTGATTATACTAGTAAATCATCTTTATTTAGTATCTGAAAATCTGATTAATTCGGGGATCTGCTGTTTAATAGATTATACTATGCAATTCAAAAGTTAGATATTGAAAAGGATGTTGCCCTGTTAAGCGTGTAGTTAACTGCTCTAAATTATAAGTGGCATGTAGGTTTGGCAAAGTTTAGTTTCAAAGTCAAATTAAACCCAAATGATACTAAACATGTCTACCAAATGGTGTGGAAAACATGCCTTGAATATTTTTTACTTAATTCATTCTGTATTTACTTCATACTTTAAATATTTTGAATCTTTTGCCTGGTTCCAATGTTTGTTTGGCCTAAATGATGGTCCTTCTAAGTTTAAGTCGTGTTATGAAGAATATTGTCATAAGACTAACAAATAGACAAATAGAGGCCATATTAATAATAGTTTTTAAACTTTATTACCTAGCCGTTTATTATGCATGTTATCGTCTGTCAGGTCGCGTTGTATCTGTATATTTGTTTGTCCTTCAGCGGTAATGTACCCTTGAGTTTATGTGCTTGTCTCCAGCCAGACCCCACTCTGCACCTTGACAGCCCACCCTTGTATCTTCTCTTCCTGCCTTTGTTTCATAACCTTCCCTAATGAATTCAATTCACAAACTAAAAACAAGACACATTTGTCTGGAACTTTGTCTGGAGCATTATCAGTTTGTGGAGAAGGTCTGGCTGGGGAGCTAGCCTTCATTCACACAGATTGATCCATGTGACAGAGCGCAGAGAGTGTAATCTTGTGCTGTAGTTTCTTGGACTCTTATCATGTTGACAAAACACCAGATATGTTTGATTGGTGATGAATGATCGGTGGTGTTTGGCTCTGATTCACACTGTCAGGATTTATAATCTGTCTGTCTCTTTCTTTCCCAGACTGCTGAACTCCATCAAACCGGGTCTTGTGAAGAAGATTAACCGTTTGCCCACTCCTGTAGCTGCTCTGGTAAGGATTTTCCTACCAAAGATTATAGCGTTAACAAGATGTCTCAGTTCTTTTACTATGAATGGGGGAAAGTGCAACGCTCAATATGGCCGCTCTAGCGAAGTCCCGCCTTTCATCAAAAAGAGCCAATCGTAAAACAGTAACAGTCTGTGGGGGAGGGGCTCTGTACAGCGTGTTGTGAGGTACTTGACATGCGCAGTACCCAAAATGTTCTGGAAACGTTCTGTGCTTTGTTTCTACTCAGTGAGATTAAAGGTGCTGCACCCTATTGTTTTTTTATAATTAATATTAGCGGTCAAGCCCTAGTATATTGCTCTATGCAGCTTTGGTGTATTGAAACTAAACTTGGTATGCACGTTTATCCATGTGTCTGTTCCACTGCACACAGCAGACAGACGCTTCACCTCGCACCCGATTTTCATTACAGGAAATCAGGAGTAAAATGCAACCAAATGTGCCCCCTGTTTCTGATATACAACCTGCGTCAAAGGCAAGGAGTGA
Organism: Botia almorhae; assembly: GCA_036877575.1. Lineage (NCBI taxonomy): Eukaryota > Metazoa > Chordata > Actinopteri > Cypriniformes > Botiidae > Botia > Botia almorhae. Next base: position 36,432 of record JAZGTJ010001148.1, on the reverse strand, counting down.
TTCATTCCAACAGCAAATATACAAATAACTTTAATTTAATGTGTGCGCTGTTTATTGCTGTGTGATGTTGCTGTCTGTCGGAGACTCGTGGCTGATGAATACATTTTTGTGGTTTGGTTATATCGCAGTTCTACTGTTTGTTTGCTTTGGAAGCTTTTTGGTGCTTCATTTTTAGCGCCGTGTTTCGGAGAACAGGCAAAAAAGGGAATAATCTTGCACCATTCTGCCTCATGTCTGTCTCCTTCCCAGAGACACGTTGAGTTTTAAGTGTCCACAGGAGAGGCGTCCTGGATGCCATTCAGACAGCTCCAGACAAATATTTTAAACCACTATGAGAAAAATGTAAATGTTTCTGACGGTATTGAAACATTTTGAAATGTTAATTTCATTCGTTTCATGCCTGGGAAAGATCACATTATGTTTACGTAGACGGCAGGAACACATTACCCCGTCTCTGAATGATCTATGCGGCATTTGTTGCGAAGATAGCTCACATTAACCTTCTACAGTTGTGAGAACATCTGGTAAGAATCTGATCCTTCTTCTTCAGTTGCTTTGTGGCACACGTTTAGGAGCTTGGGATTGCCAAAACCTTGAAGGAATAGTTTACCCAGAACTGATAATTAGCTGGGAAGATATTAGGATATTATTTCACATAATACCGAGTGTGTTCGGCTTCAGAAAGTAATTAATAAACACCTGGGATGGCGTGAAGGTGAGTGAATTATGGGGAACTATTCATTTAAAGTCACCGCCTGCTTACGTGGTTATCGGTTACCCAGATACTGGTGAAAATGTCAAACACTGAACTGAGTTTGTCCGTGTTTCCTGGGCTGAAGATTCAGGCGCTGATGAATCCACCTCTTGTTTTCTGTAGGGTGTTATTCCTTTTGCTTCCTCCACCTTCTTTTGTTCCAAACTCCCTCTCACATCAATGACGTCCATGTATGTCCCAAAGGGAGTTACCCATAATGCCCTGCTCTCCTCTACTCGGCCCCTGAGCGAATGAAAGCAAGTGTGTGCTTCAGAAAAGGGGCACGACTTGTTTTGCATCTCACCGTGCTTTCTGTGGATTAAGAGAGATGAATGAGCAAACGGACACTTGGGTTAAGTCTCTCGCTTCTCGGATTTCTTTTCTAAGACATAAGTAATCCAAGCTGCAGATATTTTGAGCACACATCTTAACAGTGTCCCAAACACTGTGTTGACAGTGTGCATTTATAAGTTGAGAATTTTAGTGTACACTTACATTTTGCTAATCCAGTTCATTTAACATCAAAATGTTGAGTCACTAACATTCATTTGACTCTCCCGTATTCTTATTATATGTCAAACGTTTTGTGCTTTTATCAGCAATTTTAAGAGAAACATCTGAGACGAAATTGAATCTTTAAACCTAACTTAGAATGCCATTAAATCCCAAGAGTATGTTAGAGCAATACCAGTTTCTTCTGGGATTATCAAAGCTGCGATCCGTAACTTTTGTCTCTCTATCGCCATCTCTGTTTGAAACTGAAAATTGCAGGTTACTTGCGGAGGTATTTATGTATTTGTTTGTTTGTCGTGTAATTTAGTTATTACACTGACCTGTTATGTCCTTGTTCGGTGACTGATTTTTGTTTGGTTTTAAAATAGAGAGGGTAAAACAAAGAGAACGGGTGTTATTTACCTCAGTGTTCTGAACGAGTGTTTTGAAGGAAGTTTGGTTTGGCTTCACTGCTTCCCTCCTCCCATCGTTTGTCTTATCTTCCCCGTCCACTAATCAGCGCCATCACCCGTCCTACAGCTCATAACAAGCATCGTTAATTACACGGCTGCATTCCTCAATACTCCCTCTCTCTCTCTTTCTCTCTCTCTCTGCCTGTAATCCCTGGAATGCTTTTTTCCGTCGTTATGTCATGCTAGCATCGCCGCAGCTGTTCCAGGCCTGGTGTGCGGCTACCTCGACAGCTTATGATTACGCCGTTGTAGGCGTGCTCACAGCATGACGGCTGTCGCTCTTATGCTGCTTACTGAGATACGCGGATCTTTTCTCTTGGAAAAGAATGCAGGAATGAATAAGACACTTGAAGTGTAAAGATTGTAAAGTGTACATTGCGCAGACGGTTATCACCAGCATGATTATAAAAACAGGTTAACGCCCGTTTCCTTCTCCTGTTCCGCTGTTATTGGGACCTTCTAAACTTTATTAGTCTGCAGTTAGAAAGATCACCGTTAAGTTTTGTGTTTGATTTCTGCATGAACTGTTAGAATACATGCACAGCAGTGTTGTGGTTTCTGGCCACATGCTGACACAGAGCAAGAACCTGCAGATGTTTGTCAGAATTTGTGGAGGTATTATAATAGGCAAGGCAAGTTTATTAATATAGCACAGTTCATGCACAATGGTAATGATGTATGTTTTCAGCTCTTATCTTTTCCCACAGTAGATGACAGCACATTTTGTTATGCAATGGCCACTTTTGGCAGTCCCATTACTTACCGATGGATGAAGTCCTTTTGTTTAATTTCCTGTTTTCCTTTTCTATGCAATTTGTAATGGCGTAGTGTTCATTCTAGATAGTTAGCATAGCAATTAAAGTGAAAAGTTGAATTTTTAAATCGCGGCCCTCTTGTGCTTTAATGACAGTGTGCGATTGAGACTTCAAAAATGACGATCCATGTAACTCTCTTCAATGAAATCAAGAGTTTCATACACATTTTTTCACATTTGATTAGTGACACATCTAATTACCAATATGTAACCTTAATTTTGCATGTTTCGTTAAATTTGTCAGAAGTTTTGCAGTGTGGTCTCACTGCAGAGTTTTAGGCCTCACTGTCGATAGTTTTTTAAAGAACCACAGGAATCCCAGAACAGTTCTTCTTAAAGTTCTTTAGAACTCTTTTAGGTTCTAATCGGAACCTTTCTTTGTCAGAACGTCCTGTTCTGCAGACCATTTCCTCCCTTTTTGTTATTTGTCTCGTTTCTCCAACAACAACATTTTTGTCTGGTCACCAGTTCCTTTTCATGCAGGTGTCAGCACATTGTTGACATGCTGGCTATTATTCCTGTCCGAGAAGCTGTGTGGACGGAGGAATTCTGTGTATGGGTTGGGAATCATGACTGTGACGCTGTACAGCCAGACGTATCTGTACCTCCTCTGAATGACTGGATTCAGTTCTCCTAACGCTGACAGGTGCAGAAATCCAACGACACAGTCATGCGTGTAATTGTAAATGTTGAAATGTTGGTGATGTCGATTTTGCTGTTATTATAAAATGGAAACATCAGATTGGAAGTCGGGGAATTCATGCTCCAGAACTCAACAGTGACATCAGACATGAGTTCTGTGACCGCTGCCGAGCTCCAGCTGAACTCAGTGGGAATGTTTCTTCTAGCAGCTCGCATGACGTGTCGTCTGGCATCACCAGTTTTGTGTAACATCAAAACTGCATTTGGCACGTGTCTGCAGTACGCACCTGTCCAATCACACAGCCTACAGTCCGGGGTGTTGTTTTCCTTGACTTTGTTCTGGTCTCTTAATTTCACTGAATTCTGGGAATATGAGCTAGTTGAATGTTGTTCTTCATCGCTGGCAGTCTTGTTAGGTTTCATTATTTTAGCTCCAGTGTAGAAGTTCCGGAATAACCTCTCTCTTAGTCTCGTCTATAAAAAATAGCCGGCTGTTATTATTTCTATGCTATTCATTATATTTATATTATTAGCGTGTTTGTACAGATGCTTTTGAACTAAATGTACACCACCCCAGCTAAGACGGAACGTTCTTAGAACGTTGGCTAACGTCCTCTAAAAGTTCTCTTAAAGTTATCAAAAACATTCTTGCAGTAACTCTATACCAGTGAACCAACAGGCCACAGCTGCCCCATGTTGCCTTTTATATTTGTTTATAGCAGCTCTGTCTGGAATACTTGACTGTGATTAGTCGATCTGGACTGCTAAACTGTGATATATCTCATCACACTGTAGTCTCTTCTTATATAATTAACCTATTTTGAGGCCGATCTTAATCAGTTTGTCAAAAATTATGTTGTGATTACAACTATGTGTTACTCTTACACACGACATGACTGCTTTTAAAATCCACCGTCCTGCACATTGACCTCCAGCACACTAGGGGGCAGCATGTTACAGTGAATAATATAGTGGCGATGTTATATAAGGAATAAAATATTGAAATACTTGTTTGTATAATCACGGTAGTCTTGTTCAAATAACGGAAACTAGCTGTAAATGTGAACTCTCATCTGTCACTTACAAGGACAACTGCGGACGAGGTACTTGTCTTGGTTCTTATTGTTCATTATGTTCTGTAACTATTAATAGCCATCGTTACCTTGGCTTGGCAAACTAAAGAGGTATTGCAAAAGTCTCACATGAAATGTGCCTTTGTGTGTATTTTAATTTCTGTATAGTACTACAGCACTTTTTTACTGTTCAAATGTAAGCAAACTTGTGATATTGACCGTGTTAACTGCTTTGTACGGAAGGTCAGATTTCCACGATTCAGCTGAAGACACGAGATGTTCTGAGGAACATTGTGACATCACACCGAGATAACATCAGGCTGTTTGTGGTCCAGCGGCAGGACATGCTAATAAAGCAGAAGTGTGACTTTCCAGATACTACGAGTTCTTGTGTTCACATGCAGTTTTGGGCTCGGGCTGTTATGCTGGTCATATGATTTGTACTTAAAAACAAATAAAATGAGCAGAATTCTAAATATATAAACCAGATTTGTATTCACTGTACAGTGTATGGATTCATCGTGTGGGTGAGTCTCTCTCTCACTCACACACACACACACACACACAAGTGTGCGGTATAAAAGTTCTGTTCCTTCAAAACAACCGTGGAACAACAATCACTAGGGACAGGAAACTGTGCCACCCTTCCAGGTCCGTGAGAGAGAGAGTGAGAGTGAAGGGAGGGGTCAGGGGCCTTTCACTGGAGCTGAGAGGAGCGGAGGAGAGCAGAACACAGCGGATAAGAGAGCTCAGATTGCATACTTACACAGAAGACCCAGAGTCACCTGTAAGAGAGAGAGACACATTCCAGCACCTGAGGTAGAGCGAGTCTTCGGTCACAAGCATGCAGTGAGAAAGACGTGTTTTGAGGGCGTACGCAGTGGATGCCCAAAACCACTGGCGTCGGTTTGGTTTCCTCTCGCTTTTTAACGCTGCATGTGTGTGTGTGTGTGTGCTGATTAGTTTTGGCACTGTGTTTGTGTGGGATCCACTCATGCGTGTGTGTGTGTGTGTGTTTAGGATAATGTGGCGGTCTTCCTGAAGGGTTGTGAGGAACTGGGTTTGAAGAGCTCACAGCTGTTTGATCCAGTAGATCTTCAGGACCCTTCCATACACAGCAACAAGTAAGATGGACAACTCTTTCACTCTGTGTGTGTTTGTGTGTGTTAATGTGCATGTTTACTGAGACACACTGGATTCAGGGCTTTGCTCTAATGCTGTGTTTATTTAGACTTTGGATCTCTGTGGATCTTCTCAAAACTCCTAATGCAAAACTGTTTATTGTAATTGTCATGAATATGAAGTTTGATGTCTCTATTGTAAAATTTGATGTCTTTAATGAGTTTTTTAATGCATAGAACAGAGAATAATCACAAATAATCTTGATTGTTTTCCCCAGAAAATAGTAAAATTTGCATCAACATAAAATACATTTTTTATTAAATTTCAGTTTCCCAGAAATGACAGTTTTGTGGTTGTTTACTCACTATTGTGAGTTGTTCTGATCCTGTGTGGCAGGTTCTATGTCATGCATTAATCAGAAAAGTTTTGAAAATTGTTCTTTTTATGCAGTTAATGGGGACTGAAGCTTTTGAGCAGAAGTGGTCCATGCACTATATTCAGATCTAAATCAAAACAGATTCATGTCCGATTCATGAACACATGATTTAAACTGGTTTTATTTTAGAATCATTTAATGGTTTCGAAAAGCTTGAGTCGAGCAGCCTACACATTCATCTAAATGGTTCTTCTGTTCCACTGAAGAACGTCAGTTTGGAAGAAACGTCCAGTTTTCATTTTTGTGTGAACTGTTATATTAGACCAAATTATCTCAGCTATCCACATTAATTATGGATATCCACTTGCACATCCATATACACTTATTTTATGTCAACAGTTGTCTGATTCGTGACATTTTAGGAGAAACATCTGAGAAAAATGCAGGCTTCATTAGACTGTGAAAGAGAAATGATCCCAAACAATAAACAAGGAAATATTATTCCTAAATCCGTCTCCAGCAGCCGGGTTCTGGAGTACAGAACCTGTGTTGTTGTCGTGCTTTGTTTATTCAGAAGTCTTAGAGATGAAACAGAGGTGTGTTTGTTCCCTGTACGGTCTCAGATGTCGTGATCACAGTTCACGAGCGTTCACAGTTCTCTTCTGTTTGAGGGATAAGCCGTCGGCCATGAGAGGCCAGAGCGAAACCTCTGTAAATCAAGACTCACTTGCAGAACTGGTTTGTTAAACTGACAGAATAGAATTTCATCCCAGTGTGTGTGTTTGTGTGTGTGTGTGTGTGTGTGTGTGTTTGCATGTGAACTCAATGTTGCCACGTTTGGCGTGGATATGTAGACAAATTTAAAGCCAAAAGTTTTACATGTTTGATTGTTGATTTGTAAACAAAAGGACGTGACAGATAATCACAGATTCTGATTCCTGCATCACAACTTCCACAGCAGCGTTTTTGAAAGAATATTGACGACTAGAGATACATGATATATTGCTCACTGTATCACCGTATCAACGACAACAATCATCTCAGTCTTTTTAAAAATGTTCACCTTAGTTTTGCGCATGAGAAGTAAATATTACACACATGAAATGATGTCATAATATTGTTCTAGAAAGCACTGATGGTCCTCATGGTGGCCGCCATGATCTGCGTGCTGTCTGCCTGTCTGTCTCTCTCTCACATCTCAGCAGTCTTTCCACTGAAGCGCAGACAGATCTATAAAGTGAAGTATGCAGATATTCTGCTCGATGATGGAAACCATGAACACCTTATGACAGGTGAAGAGAGAGAGAGAGGTAGAGCGACAGGAGCTGTTATCAGATCAAAATGATCTCATACATATTGGAATCTGGTATCGACTAAAGCCCATCTTACAGAAGAAAAACAGATAGCTCTCTCTCTCTCTCGGCACGTATGAAAACAGAAAACACTGTGTTTTTGGTCTTACAGTCTCCTTTGTCTCTCACTCCCTCTATTGTTTGTTTTTTACATTTTTGTGTAATGAAGGTAAATAAGAAATCAGAACTTTAATGCTGATAACAGTCACACTGTCGTGGAGGTTTGTGGAGGGTCATGTCCAAAAGGCCTCACATGGGTCATGTTTTTGATGTAACAACATTGCTCTGCTTTTAAGACCTTTTAATTAAAGTTTAATTGTTTAAATGTTGACATCATGCCTTAAAAAATGCAATGCTCATGATGCAAAATGCTAAAATAACAGCACATGACACAATTCAAAGTCCGAAGACATCATTCTACATGTGTACACAGACCATTGTTTAAAAAAACACCAACAGCAGGGCTGTTCCGGCGGCTGTCCAACACACCTGCTTGTAATTTCGTAGCAAGAAATCTTCAGGAGCTTGATTAGTTTGTTTGTGTCGTACCGTTCTCCTGAAACGGTTTCAGCCACTGGTGAACAGTTTGAAAATTACACGAGACTGTATTTCATTTGATCTGTTCACTTGTATTTTAATAAACTGATTCATTAAGAAACACAAAGCAAGTTTACTGAAGAAAGATTGTTGTTCTCTCACTCTCTGTCTGTCTCGCAGAGGCCAAGACATCAACAGGAAGTTAAAAAATGTGAGTTTAATCTTGACTGTCAATATCTGTTTTATATCCTCTGTGTTAGTAATAAGTGAGTGTGTTGTATCGTATGATGAGCACTGACTGTGTTCCTTCAGGTTCTGATCACTATCTATTGGCTGGGCCGGACAGCCAATAGCAGCGCCACATATAACGGGCCCACCCTGGACCTGCACGAGTTTGAGGGGCTTCTTTTACAGATGAGAAAGGTAAGACATCAGAACCAACTTTCCTCACCAACAGAACCAAGCCAGCATGCAGAATAAGATGTATGATATGTACACTAATAGTGTATCGACACAAGTATACTGATCGTTTATGAATTATTTTCAGAAAGTGAGTGTTTTCTACTGTTATTAGTGGTGTTACCACTTAACAACCACCTAGAACACCCTGCTAACCACATAGCAACGCCCTGGCAACCACCCACAATCCTATAGCAGTGAGCTTCAGATGTGCCAGCACCACTTGCAGTTTTTTTTCAGGAAGTGTAAAATTCGACTATGTTGTGTAATCTTACAAAAAAGGCGTTTTTATAGCATCGCTTTATAGTCCTGAATCACAAGCTAAGCTTGATCCTTTGACTGTTATTGAGTCTCCAGGGCTGGATTATCTCACACTTTAGGCTGAGAGTTGACCTTGGCTTGGAGAAATACACTCCACCCCTGTCCATTGTTCTTGAGGTCATTATTGAAAGAGATGTTTATTGTCTCCTCAGGGCTCTGATCTTTCATAGACCTCCAGGGAATACAAATGATCTCACAGGCACTTTGATGGGACAAATAAAAATATGGATTTTTACAGATTATTTCTGTCATTTTCAAGTTGCACTGTTTTTCACATTCATACACGATATGGACACTGAAATGAAGATCCTAATAAACTGGGTGTTTTTTTCCTGAATTAAACACTGAGGCAAACAACAGCCAATGTGACACAGCCGATTGGATGATGTCACTGCCACACAATTTATTTTTCCATTGTGCCTTGTGTCTCCTGCATGAAAGTGTTTTCCCATCTGGTCAGATAGTCACTGTTTCGGGACCGATTTCTGGTTCATTTGTGGAGTCATTGCAGAGCTGCAGGCCGCTAATGAATGGTGCTTAAAATTTAGATTCATGTTTTAGTGATCTGGCAGAGTTGATTTGAATCGACCTGTGCTCTGTTATTTTATTTATGAGAGAGTTTTGCTTTATTTCCCAGTTAACAATCAGACGGTTATATAAACAGCTCCCAACTTTATTTCCTGTTTCATTTCCTCTGGCACACCTTGTCTGTTTCAACAAATACCTTTTTCTCTCCATGCTTTGTTCTAAGGCATTAAACTGTAGGTTCAGTGAATGAAATTAACAGCATTTTTATGCATAAAAATGATTTTACAGTTAAAATTCATAACTTTTTTGGTTAAAAGTAAACACAAATCAGTTATAGAGCACAGATGAGTGTTCAACACGATCTGCTTACCCTGATTCTCAACAGTACGTTTATAAAAATGATTTATCATTTGAGCTGTGAGGTCCGATATCGTGGGAAATGTCAGTATGACTGCCACCTCCATAAACCGAAAAAAGAACCTATATACAGCATGTGTGGGTGCTGGAAGGGGGCAGTATTTGTAGCTAGTATTTGTAGCAAATATTTGTAGCTAGTATTTGTAGCTTGTTCTTACGGAGGTTTTGAGTTTGTCAGCCACACACTGCATGTGTCTTGCAGCAGAAATGCTGATAGAGTCACAAGTTACAGTTTGCAGCTTTAAAGACACAGTGATGACAGAAACTAGGCAGAACTTTGATGATTTGAACGTGTAAGTGTGTAATATTGTTTATAGTGTGTAAATGTGTGTGTGTGTGTGTGTGTTAGGAGGCAGTGGATTGGGACAGCCCGAAGCGCAGCATCAGGGACAGTGGCTACATCGACTGCTGGGAGTCTGAGCGCAGTGACTCTCTCTCTCCGCCGAGACACGCGCGAGACGACTCCTTCGACAGCCTGGACTCCATCGGTTCACGTTCCCGCCAGACCCCCTCGCCCGACGGCCTGCTCGCCCAAGGCTACAGCGATGGTGAGTCACACACCCACACGTTACCACAGACAGGATGTGACCTCATCAAAGGGTGGGGGATGTACTCGTTGAAACTATAAACCAATATTTAAGTAAAGTTTTAAATTCAAGATCAAGAACGCAGAACATTGTTTATTTTACAAAGTTGATTTTTGATGGTTCTGTGAGACGTGTGTAGTTTTGTTTATGGTTTTCAAGAATGATGTCAACAAATCTGTCTGTGTTAGCATCTTTGTGCTTTTGTTTTTTTTGTGTGTAAAGCATTGTTGAAGCATTGTTGCTGTGCATAATCATTCCTTAAAGCCAAAGAGAAGTTACATTACTGTATTCTAGACGTTACATTACTGTATACTAGACGTTACATTGCTGTATACAAGACATTACATTGCTGTATATACGGTACACAATGAGTGACAATGCACAAAGCACATGCATGTCTTTTTTGCCTATATGTAAACTTTGTAAATGTTAATTTAATGCCTGTGGTATGAGAGATTACACGTTCACAAGCACACATGGAGATGAAATTATAACCCGGCAGTATAAAAGACTGTTTTATGATGCCACTGTTCTCATAAGTGAAATTCAGTAGAATACACCAAGAGTGGTTCATGTTTTTTACAAGACGCCTGTAAAACTTTACTGCTTTCCTTAGCGGAATACACGCAGCATGTGAATGAAGCCTTCTGGTCAAAACAGTCCTGTGTTTTTCAAGTCATATGGGATATTGAGTGTAAGCTGTGAGACGTGAGGCTGTTTGTTAGGCTTTCTCCGTTTGATTCTCATCTGATTGGAGGACAGATTGGTTGTCTAGGTAAAGCTTTTTCAAGCAGCTTAGTAAGTAGTTCTTAGCCAAAATGCTACCAATGTTTATTTATCATGTCCTCAACCAGTTGCTAGGGTGTTGCTAGGTAGTTTCTAGGGTGTTGTAGGTGGTTTTTTACTCAGACCAGCCCACCCCAGGTACAGTGCCTGATATATTTTGGTCAGATCTTGACCCACCCCACAACAACACCTCACAATTGTACAATGACCACAGTAAGAGGTAAACGATTGTAAACCCTCCACTCTCTTCTTCATGAGCAAACACTGACTGCCTCACCGCAGGTCACGGGAGCGACTCGGAGGGCGACACCCCCCAGAGGAAGATGCCGGACGTGCGCAAGGACGACATGCTGGTGCGCCGAACCTCCTGCAGCGAGCCGCGGACGGTCGTTCCTTTCAACCAATATCTGCCCAACAAGAGTAACCAGAGCTCGTACCTGCCGGCACCCGTGCGGCGCCGCCCGCGTGCCGACAGAGAGGACAGCCGCAAGAGCTGGAGCAACGCAACCTCACCGGTGGGAGGAGAGAGACCCTTCAGGTAAAGCCAATCTCTCACCTTCATGTCTTCATGTAGACCTTCATCTGTTGCTCACAGGTGATTCAACTGTGTCTTAATGTAGCGCAGAATGGATCAGGTTTACAGAGTCATTCCAAGCAATGATCTGCTGCTGAAATCTAGCACTGGGCTCCAAGATGACTTGAAAGCATTGCAGCTGAAGTCAGTGTAGGGTAGAGGGGAATAAATGCTGTGCTCAGTATGATTCTTTTGGGGTCGGCAGGCTTGGATTGTTTTTTTTAGCTAGAATGATTTTGTTTATTTCTAAAGAATAACGCGTGTTTGGAGTTATCACATGATTAATGGTCATGACATAATGTCTGTCACGTTCAGCTATGTCTGTTTAATTAAACTTATTGTAACCGATTTAAAAAGCAGTGTTTCAGTTTTAATTAAATAATTGAATGAATGAATGAATGAATGAAGCACTGCACATCTCCACTGTTTCAGCTGCTCAGATTTGTGTGGTAAGTGATTTGGAATGATCGGTCGGTCTGAATTTTTTACACACTTCAGAACATGACATCACAGTCTACCAAACTCTGGAAGATCTGATGGCACCAAGAAGGCCATAATTGCCGTTCCTCACAAAACACCACTAAAACTTAAATTGTAAGAAATCAGACAAATGAAGGCAACGTCAGGACAGACGTGTGTGGTTTTTTGTCTTGGGTTGTTGCAGTTTTGCATTGATTTGTTTTGTTCAGTAGTGGTTGGAGAGCTGGTTCATGTGAAGCAGATGTAGACATGATTTGAGGGAAAGTTTGCAGGTTCCTCTGTTTTCATCTGTCCTGAACTTCCATCAGACAGTTTGAACACAGTTCAACACATACAGGCTTCACCAGTTTATGTGCATTTATTCAACTAACTGAGAACATCTGGCTAATAATCATTAATAATCTCACTTTTTTAATTTCTTGATTTCTGTGTAATTGTGTTTGTTTTGGACAGATGTATGTTTGCATTAGTGTGCTGCATACCTGCATTTTTCTTTTTATGATCAATGGTTTTATTTTGATAGATTTTTCAAAAAGGACTTTATGTCCTGTTTCTGCAGTATGTCTGTCTGAAAATATAAAGTATAAAAGAGAGCAGACTGCAGTATCCCATAATGCAATGCACACACCTCAACGTTTGCATTGAAGAAAAATGTGAGCAAAATTTGCTGCCCTTTTCGTTAATACTTAATTATTACTTTCTTATTTTTTGACTTATTAATTGATCAGCCAAAAAAATTAAATATGCAAAAACACTTTACGATAAAGTTTAGTGTGTTAATGTTAGTTATCACATGAGTTATCATGAACCAAGTGCTGTCGTTTTTAACAGCCAATGCAGTAACTAGTCTTAGCACATTTTTGTATGTGGATTTAATAAATGTGGATTTAAATGGTTTGTTCAGTATTAGTTATTAGTTAACTATTGCATTAACTAAAGTTAACAATAACAATATTAGATGTTACCAACATGCAGTAAAACACTGATGTTATATAATGATGCTCAATAATGCAGCATACTTCATTTAGTTTGGCATACTGCATACTGTTTCAAAGGTCCTTGTTTTTTAATTGCTATACGTTCGCCTGTACAGTACATACAGTAAGCATGTATTTCCTTCTGAACAAAGTCAGTGTACGTTTTCACCAGATGGAAAACACATGATGTAATAACGTTCTTTTGTCTTTCTGTCTTCCATTTCTGTTGTGATGTAACATGTAACATGTGACATTTTGACCCATCTTCCCTTTCATTTCCCTCTCCTGTCCTCTCATCACATGTTTCTGTGTTGTTGTCGTGCTCATGCATGTTGTTTTTGTGTGTGTGTCACTGTTGTTGTGTGATTTAGCGGATGTGATTCCCTTTCCCCCCAGTTCTCCTCTGTGGTAGCAGGAAATGATATGCAACATGTAGACCTGGACCCGGTAGAAAATCACCCTAAAAACCAATATTCCATCGTGTCTCCCTCAAATGACCACATGACCTCTGAAGACCCTGATTATAATAATCCACAACTCAGTGACCCTCAGATTAGACCCCGCCCCCTTCCCAAAGACCACACCCATTATTCTGCAGAACTCCAGCCAGTAGAACAGAAGCCCCCAGACAGTCAGAAGATGGAGGAGGAGGAAACCGAGAGAGATGGATTGGTCACTTTCAACCAAACCTCTGAAAACATCACAGGTTTCCTTCAGAGCGATTTACAGTTGCATAATCAGACTGCAGGAGATAATGCCAGGTGCCTTAACCTCCCCACCTCCACACCAACATACAAAACAACACACAAGCCTGTATCCTAGCTAACAGGGAACATTCTCAGAACGTTCTCTGTAAGTTTACAGTCATTAAAAATGTTCCTGCAGTAACTTTTGTAGATTTTTTTAAACGTTATTCTATAGTAGTTAGTGGAACGTTTTAAAAAGTTAAAAAATATTTGCAATAACGTTAAGATACGCCTAGATAACATTTTTAACATTTTGTTACTTAATGGAAATGTTATGGAAATGTTATTGCAACCTAAAAGTGTTAGCTGGGTATGTGTTTTTTTTTGCACGTCAGCATTTCAGGCCCAATTTTTGGGTTCTTTGTTGATATAAACAGGAAGTAGCTGTAGCAGTCCGGTGAAATCCTGCGACCTAAGGTTCACAAAATGTACATTCACTGTTGGACAGCAAATGTACCTTGTTTTATTTGGATGTCTCACACAGAAGCTGATGTTGTTGCTGTGTTTGAGTCGGCTCTCCTCAGAGAGGTCTTTATTGTTTCTGGGATCAGAACTGAAGATCAGGGAATACAAAACTCGCTTATTTATGTTCTTTCGCTCTCATGTTTTGGTGCGTTCGTTCAGCTGCTGTTCTAGGAAGGGGGGGGGGGTGCTGAGGGGCTGTTTTTGGCACATTTGTTTAATTCTGGCAGGTGGAACAAAAACCAGACAAACTTGGGTTTCTGTCCCATGCCTGGCGTCTGCTGTCTGTATAATGTTTTGGGGTGATGTAGGTCAATGTGAATGAGCACCAGTGACAGTCCAAGTAAAGTCTTTGGATTGGGAAGCTCCTGTCACATGGCAGGCTGACAGAGGCTCCTTACTGGCTTTGTTTTATGGAAAGCTTTAGCAGATGAACTGGCTAGAGGTCTCAGAAATGAGGTCATATGACAGGGCTGATTTACTAATATTGTGTTCAATGCTAATGAGTCTGTCTTACAAAAAATTTCAAGAGTATATTGTAGTATTAAACGTAGGGTAGGTGTTTCAGAGAGGCGAGCAAGAGCAAGCTAGCTTTCAGAGCAAGGGCACCTCCGTAGGGCGCAGCTTTTGAAATGAGACACATCCGTTGAGAATGATGATTTTCTGAATTGAATTTAAGTTGTAAGGTGCTTGAATATTCCCACCTGTAATATCAATCTAACAGACGTACCTTTAACACCAAATAACAGCGTTATTGGTTCACAATAGCTATTGTATTCTATTAAACACATGTAAGCTGTACAGCACACACACACACACACACGCACGTGGAGTAAAGACATGCTGCACCGAGCACTTTCCCATTGTGTGTGTTCATGAAAATAATCTCACCGCACAGCTACACAAGGAACAGGCGACCCACCCAGAGGAAGACAGGGAATGTTCTGCTTTCCTGTGTTAACAGCCATGAACCGGGCTGACCCGAGATCAGCTGGGCACTGTCAGGAATAAGTCGCTGCATTGTCGCCCAACAGGAGGTGTGAAGAATCCACTGACTCAGAGTATTAAAGCTCGGTGTGGGACTCTGTTTCTGATACATGCGTGAGACTGAGACATGTGCTGTTACTGCTGAAGGGATCAGACGGGCCGACATCACCTGAACATAAACACATTCGTTTAGTGAGAATAAAGAAACTTTGAGATTGTTATCATTACCCCACAATATTTGTGTTACTGTGATGAATTAACATCAATATATTATCAAATCAGTCCATTTTTTATGAACAATCAAGAAATGTAGAAATGCTTTTTATTTTACCCCCAAAAGTGGCCGTTTTTGTTTACATTTGTTTCTGTTACTTATTTATGATTAACCAACATAAGATCAAATGCATCTCCATCAAGCCTTAGCTAATAATTATATTTTGTTTATGGTTATAGTAAAATTCTGACCTGTTGTTTCTGTCATGCAGCGATATCATAATCTGTGCTGCTGTCATTCAGAGCGTCCTTCGATTGCTTTGGACTCATGAATCATGGTCTCTGTGCTCTTTTGTCTTGCCTGTAGATTCAGCCGTTCATCTAGTGTGTTTGATGATTCTGAGTAAGTCTTTCTAATGCGCCTGCAGTATGAAACACGCTTGTGCAGATGCGTCGCACTCACGCAGCGCTTCAGGTCTGCATGCGCCCAGCTGTGTTTGCAGCACGCTGTTTCGGTACAATATGGATGAATGTTTGTCAATTTGGCTGTATGCATTGGGTTGCTCTCACAATTTATATTTAAAGGGTAAAGATTTTAAAAATGTTGCATGAAATTGATCCTTTTTCCACTTTTCCACATGAATCTTTTGTGAAACAGAAACGTTCTGCGGATGTTAAAGGTTCTTTAGGGAACCATACAGCCAAAAAGGTTCTTCTATAGCATTGTGAAGCACCTTTTTAAGAGTGTACGTTCTCTTTTAAAGGTGGGAGAAAAAAAATTATATATCATAGTGCAGTATTTAACCTCTCAATACTGTATTAATGTTCTTACATCACAAATATGCTTTTACATTTTTTGGAAAAGGAGATGAAATATGAAACAAGCCATTTTATTGGATCACGACACGATTATTATTTCAGCTCAACCAAAACATAAACCCAGCATGAACTGAAAATTACAGAAATGACCTCCAATCCAATGCAGAAACAAGTAAAAACATTCTGTACACTTAACATGCAGTCACAATGTTATATCATCCCTCACTCCAGCAATAAAATGCTTTCTGTACATACGTCTGTTTTTAATGGTTATGTCTAAATGTCTTTCACCGTATATAGTCAGTGTACTTTCTGAAATCTTTTGCCCTGTTTCTTTGGCTGCATGGCTTACGGGCGGCACACTCTGCCTGATTATAAATGCTCACTGTGACTCATGAGTGATGCTTATTAACTGGTTGCTTATTTAATACCTTCAGTTGCCTTTCCAGAGTTCACTGTGGTTAAGCAGCTGATTTGTGGTTAAGCAGCTGATTGGATACGACTGTGATTCATCAGTGAACAGTAATTGAGTGAGTGTTTGGTCTCTGACAGGAGTGTGAGCATGATTGACATGAGGAGTGAGGACGATCAGCCTCACAGTCAGACTCGCCATGAGCTCATGCACAACCAGTACAACAAGCTGAAAGAGGATGAAGATCACTGGCAGGATGTGAGTGCAGGACGAAGAGTCCCATTTTGTCTTTCACTTTTTTAAACTTTAGTTAGTAAAAATGAAACCTATAAAATATTTGCAGCCTTAAAAGTTCACTTCAAAGAGAGACGTTTAACCGAAATCACTTTTAAAAACAACCGTCGAATGGGGTTTATGATGTCACCACTAACCAATCAGAGCCCATGCCGTATTTCGGAAGGCGGGGCTTCTTAGAACCAGGAACTAAAGAGCCTGTTTTTGACTGAGTAGAGAGGTGCAGCAATAATGCAAATATGTGAAAAAATATTGTTCTCGTTTCATGTTTTTTGAACAATGAAGCAGGAAAATCTGTTCTGCTGCACCTCGAAAACAAAATCAAGACAGAATGTTTTAATAGAACCTCTTTATGTCTGTTTGTTCTCCACTGTGGGTGCAGCACATGAAGAGTCTGTATGCACAGTTTGTGATTGTAACTGTGTGTTTTTGTGTCAGGACCTGGCGCGCTGGAAGAGTCGCAGGAGGAGCGTGTCTCAGGACCTGATAAAGAAGGAGGAGGAGAGGAAGATGATGGAGAGATTGATGAGTGGAGACGAGGGCTCACAGAGGAGGAAAAGCATCAAGACATACAGAGAGATAGTGGAGGAGAAGTACGTCCATGCCTTTGATTTCATCTGTTATGTTACAGATAAACAGTAAACGTGCCATCAGATGATTTGGGAGTTGCTGTGACAAATGTTGTTTTTGGCCCGGTTATGATGGGGGCCACTAAGGGCCTCTTTTGTAGGTCTACTGTACTCATTAGGCTCATGAAAGGGAAGATTCCTCCCGTATGTTAAATTGTTAATAGTGTCACGCAGTTAATAATAGTTACGGCTGTTTTTTTATTCATATTTTCTCCGTAAAAAACATTTTAGCCGTTTTGCTAACTTCCACCACAAACAAGACCCGCCCCCCAATGAATAATTTACAAAGAGTGTTTCTGATTGGCTAGTGTTCAGATGTGGGTATAAAAAAAACAGTCATCCATCATGTAGTGTCATTTTCTTCTGTTTCTCATTCAGGGAACGTCGCGAGCAGGAGCTGCATGAAGCGTACCGGAAGGCCCGCACACCCGAGGAAGCGGCTGCCGTGCTGCAGCGTTACGCCCAGCGCTTCACCATCAGCGAGGCCATTCTCGAGCGCCTCAAACTCCCCAAGATGCTGGAGAGAAGCATATCGGCTGACCCCACGGGTCACTCCTCCCTGCCCGTCTCTCAAGACGTCTCCTCCACCCTGCTGCAGTATCTACGGCAACAGTCCCTCCCCTTGCCCAAGTTCACATCCACAGTTGAGGCACGGGTGATGAGTCACGTGACAGAGCAGGGGATTATGGGAGATGTCGACAACGGTTTTGCTCCAGTTCGTTCTCTGGGTCCAGAACCTCACAAACAGAGCAACACTGGGTTGAGGACAGCTCAGGTACAGACAGCCTTGGAACAAACATCTCCTTTCAGAGTTTATCACAAATGTTTCATGAATGACTTTAGAACAGAATCAGCCCGTCTGGTGCAACAGGTTTGACTCACAGACATAAAAGATGATGTAATGACATCTCTAATATTTTAGCTGTTTTTCTTGAGAGCTGTGAGATTAAACAAAAAGCAGGTTGGCTATAATTGGGTAACACTTCTTAACAGTGGGCACATATGGCAAACTTTTGTATCTGGGCAAAAATTTAAAAATGTAACCTCTGTTCAGTACTTCCCCCACTGAGTGGCGATATACTGCATAACACAGTGCTTTATGAAGAACTTCTGTTTCCTGGGTTAAACTGGGTGGTTTGGACGGCTGTCATAGGCAGATGTTGCCCTCTGGTGGCTGAAAGTAGTGTTGCGTGTTAAAGTGGCAGTGTGTTGAATGGGGCTGATGTTTTGTACCGACTGTGTTTAAATGGGTTCTGTCTCTGTCGTTGTTATTTGTTCATGTTCACAGTTATCCTTGCATCAGATTAGGGCTTTCCGTTAACTTCTGTTGTTTTTATACTGAGCAAATGATATTTTGTGTTAGCGAAATCCAACCCTCACACAAACCTTTATTGCATTTAAAATAAGAAGATTCATTAAAGGTTTTATATTTGTGAGGATGCTTGGGACAAACAGACCTGCCGGTTGTGTTTATGAATATTAATTAGGTTGTGCAGAAATACATGAATACATTGTGATCTTTTTTTTAACTGATAATCAACCTGTGGAATGTGTTTGTTAATAGCACAGATTTAAAAGTGCCCGGGTGAACTTTGTTTAATGTCATTTATGAATATGTCTATGTTCAGGTATGTGATGTTTTCTGTGTATGCTGAACCTCTCTCTCTCTCTCTGTCAGGTGGGTGAAACAGTGCGAGTAAATGGAGAGGGAGATAATGATGCCCATGGCATTGAGGAAGAGGAGGGAGGAGAGCCAGAGAAACAGAGAGAGGAAGATTCTCTGCAGTTCTTTCCATCTCCCTCCCAGCGCACAGAGATCAGACAGACTGATGCGTCAGAAATCTCATCCACACGCGCTCATCAGACAGAGAGAGAGATGACAGAGGTGTGCAGAGATCTGAGAACAGAAGTCAAGAGAGAGAGAGAGATGACTGAAAGACATATAACAAATGCAGCATAAGTAGTATGATTCGTTTATTAAACATCACGTGTTCTCTGTTACTGTATTTTTGTAGATTGATGGAGAGATGATTCTGCAGGTCAGGGACGTCTCAATAACTTCAGAAGCATCTGAACCAAAAACACATGAGAATGTAGCAGGTTAGTCTGTTTTAATCTTTAGTCTTAAAACACATTATGTCACATAAATAACAGAGTAACATTGTAAATAAAATACTTGATTCATTAAAGGTATTTATTGATTCGTTCATTTAAAAATTTACTCGATGTTCAAATTAAAGTATTTTTAAAATCGAAAAGGATTGTGTGTGCAATGGGGTGTATTTCATCATAAATTAAATTCTAAAAATGTTTGGCAAATTATAACTTTGACAAATGGCCCTGTGTAGATGAAGAACACACAGACATGACTGTAATCCGGAGTGAATCTGAACCGAATGTGACTCATGCTTCTGCTACACAGGTTAGTTTGAGTGTGAATGGTTTTATATGTGTATTAGAGAATAAGAGGAATAATGGATTTGGTCTTGACTCTGGATTTGGTTGTAGGTCACTAAAACAGCGACTGAGTCTCCTCAAACATCCAAAAATCAGTCTGAACCGTCCAGCCAGGAATCTTACGGAAGCACACCAGTGTGTGAAGCTCCCAAAACAGGTGAGTCCTATTTAAAACGCTTCCCCTGCAATTCTGCTCACTTGCTAGAGCGTGCCAAAGGTTAAAAACTTCTTTACGAGTTTCGGCTGTGGTTTAGAGCTGGTCAACAGTGCCCAGTTAACATCGATGTGTAGTAACCCATAGCTGTGCTGAGATTTCTTTGCTCAGGCAGGAAAACAGCTCATGTAGATTTATAAGCTTCATACAGTACTGTCTCATGGAGTTTTCCATTGACTATAATCCTGTTCACATTCATGGCCCTCACTCTGGTTTAACCACACCACAGTGCACACTGTACTAATGCAGTGTGCATTATGAGTGACTCCAGTTCTGAACAAGCCAATAAAGTTTTAATATTGACATTTTATGTTAAATATGGAGTTAACATAAACAGATGTGACCGGATCAGTTTGTGATAGAAGCAGAATCATATGTTCTGTTTGAATTTCTCCAGAACTTTGTGTGAGATTGTCCACAAAGTAAAAACAGATCTTGTTTAAACTCTTGTTTATATCTTAATTTTTTTTCTTAATTTGAAATGTTATTCCTTCTTTCATCTTACCAGTCACTCGTTAATCAATTTCCGTAAACATTTTTTAATCCAATAGCTTGTTTTAATAACTTTATTTGTTTCATTTTCTCAGAAATGGCTGCGCAAGCACATGGAAATGTAAGTAGGACAACACGTCTGTACGTCTGTACGTCTGTACGTCTGCATCTCTTCCGTCCTCATGTGGACGTTGGTGTTTTGGTTTCTTGCTGTTTTTCATCTGGTGTTAAATTAAGTACGAATTCAATTCAGTACATTTTATAATGGCTGATTGCGGTGCTGAAAAAATACCAAATATTGGCCAATAATGGGCAAATGTGATATCACTATCCGTAACCAAGGGCAACACAGAAGTGGCCCATCACAGTGTGAAGACTGTGGAAGTGATGAATGTTTTAAACCAGATGAAAGACCTGCAGAATTTCCCCGTTCTTCCTGCTTCTGTACATCATGTCTTGCTCTCCAGTAGATTAGGTAGAACGTGACCACCTGACGGTCACAGATCAACTTTCTCTCTCTCCATTTCCTTGCTCAACCCTTACGGCTGTGAATTGGCGTGTCTCCGTGCGGCGTGTGTGCGTACGGTTGTGTGTCGTTGCGGTCGGTACGGTTAGGTCTGTCCCGCGGTGCTGAATCTGACGAAGCGCGGTGAGCACTTTTCCTGGAACCCTGAGGAAGAGCGCAGACGCCAGGAGAGATGGCAGGAAGAACAGGAGCGCATGCTGCAGGTACAACGGACCTGGACGAGCTCAAACCGAGCATGCTCAGACTCCATTGACCAATCAGACAGCAGACTAACCCGGATTTGATCACTTTTAACATTCGCTTGTCTGTCTTAGGTTGCATGTTTAAGTTTCCTTTTATATTTCCTAAATGTATTAGATGTTATCCGAAGCCCAGCTTGATTTGAAATGGATGATTTGATTTGGAATTATTATCTAAATCTAAATGAGCATTTCAACAAATTTTAGTAGGAGTATCCGAGGGGAAAGATGCATGTTACAGCTGTTCCAGCGCACGCTTGGCCTCACCTGTTATCTGTTCATGCACAACAAGACTGAAGACTAAAACTCAGACTAAAGATCAGTAATCAACCAGTAATCAATACTGTCTCAGACAGAAGAAGGTGATCACAGATCAGAGAATCACAGTTATAAATTTCTCAAGAAATACGTTCTACTAAACTAGAACCAGAAGGTTTTCATTCTCGGTCCATCACGCGAGCTTGAGAAGAACACAAACCTGCTTAAACCCAGCATGAACCCCTGCCTAATACCAGACGCCCCTGTGCTGGTCTTCCACTCTGTGTGTGTGTGTGTGTGTGTGTGTGTGTGTGTGTGTGTGTTTAGGGTGGAAAATGACACTGAGAGAAATGCTTTTCACTGCAGACGTTATTTAAAGGCAAAATCATGCAGATATTGATCTCTTCGAAAGCTTTCAAGTTGTTGACCTTAAAAACTGATGGGAATCTTTGAAAGGTCAAGTCATTAAAATATCATTTCAGTTCAGGATTTTGGCTGTCGGGTTGCTGTATGATTGTGCCTTTAAAATGTTACTGTGCTCGGCTATCTTTGGGCTGCCTGGCCCAAACTCCTTGAATCACCTCTGATGACCTCAGATCTACTCACTGCTCCTCGTGTGTGTGTGTGTGTGTGTGTCTGTCAACTTCTGAGTGTGGGTTAACATGCCTGTCTTTCCTGTCATTTTCACCATTATTCACTTGACCTTCAATCAGAAGAACAGAATAATTGTCTGGAAGCCTGAAGGAGATGACATGAACCTCCTACAGCAGAGTGTAACTGTCATGAAATGTGTGTGTGTGACAACAGGAGAAATATCGGCGTGAACAGGAGAAGTTGAAGCAGGAGTGGGAGCAGGCACAGAAGGAGGTGGAGGAGGAGGAGCGGCGGTACCATGAGGAGGTGCAGTTTTTACAATTCCAAGTTAATTTGGCTGATTGTTACAAATGACACAAAAATAAATCGCAATATCGGAGCAGTTTTTGAAACCGTTACATTTAAATACATTCACTAATTACTTTAATTGACGAGAGGCTAAATGGAAATAATAAACTAGTGCCGCATGATACTACAGAAAATCCGATACTACAGAAAATGTGAATATGTGACAACTTGCTAAACAATGCGATACGCATGCAATATGTGACACGATAATGATTTACGATTGTAATTTCAATTTAAATTATATTAAAATATACTTAAAAATGAAAACTATGCAACTAACATCTTTCACAAAGAAACACAGAGGTCTCCCCACCTAAAACTTTGACTATGCATAACTTAAAGTTTTAAAATCCTTTCGTTATTGCAAACTATTGCGATATGCATATTGCAATATGAACATTTGTGATATTTTTGGTAGCTGATATGTAATGTTTAATGTAAATATCTCCCAGCGCTACTGCCTCATTGTTTTCTGTGAGAAAAGTGAACATGGTTTCTGTGTGTGTGTGCTGACTGAAGCTGAGCCACTGAATGTTTTCCTCTGTCAGTACAGGAGCGCAAAATTCTGGAAGAGACCGTGACCCCACTGACCCCTCACGCGCCGATCACACCTTCATCCCTTCCCGACACCCGTGGCACTTCACACTCTCAGCCTGAGCGGGAACAGAGGCGGGGCGCGGCAGAGAAACAGACGGTATGAGTTACAGTAAGAGATTTACAGTAAGAGTCAACAGGTACTGTAAATGATACTGACTGTATTTCTCACACGGCAGAGCGCTGAGATCTGCAGACAAAGAGAAAACAACATCAGCGACGCAGCCCCGAAACAGACGCCTGTACAGAAGACAGTAAGGTCTGGAAACAAACCTGAAGGGGTTCATCCAAAAATGAAAATTTGGTTATGGTTCGCTTTAAAGGGGTAGCAAATTTCAGCGAGGTTAGCATTAGCAAGCAAGCTTTGAAAGCATAAGATCCCGCCCTCCCTTCAGAATGCTCTTCAAAGCCACGCCTCCTCCAATACACATTGATGCAAACATAGTTTGACAGACAAGAAGGGCATCCTATCATTGCATTAGGACTGAATTGCATTCTGTATAACTTATTATATGGAATTATGTGATGTAAAAAATACATACTGGTTGCACAAGGATGAATAAACAGTAACCAAATTTTCATTTTGTGATGAATTATTCCTTTTAACCCCTTTTGAAGTCTATTATTGTTAGATATATTATATAAACAGATGGTTATTGTTTTGTGACGGCTTGTGCTGCCTTTCTCACTGCAGTTCTCCAGTGCAGAGCTGTGGGGCAGTGAGTCAGTCCTGTGGCCAGAGAGAACCGGAAAACCAGAGGCAAGAGAAACAGCCAGCACTGCAGCCTATTCAGGGTGAGTCTGGTTCTCTGGAACTCCTTCAGTGCTGACGTCCTCCGATGTTTTAAATTCCTTTTCAAGATTTGATGCCCTAAACTTCACAAAATGTCCTCAGAAATCATCATTGTAGCAGCTGTTTTAACTAACTTTATATTTATATTAGCACTAATAGCACATGCACAGAGACTCTTATAATGTTTTATATTTGAAAGGTTACACATTTAATAGGTCACAAACGGTTTTGATTTCATTATGAAACTACATGAACATTTTGACCGTTTTATTATAAATAAACTCGTTGGTGTATTTGACTTGTTTGCTCGCCATTTTTGTTTGTTACAGACGTGCCGCTGGGCAACAGACAAGCGCCACAGCAGGCCGAGAAAAAAAATACATCCCAGACAAAACCTGGTGGCCGCAAGAGGTGTGTGTGTGTGTTTAGCGATGTTTATTCAATTGTTTGTTTGTTTTTATTTGTTTGTTTATTTAGCCTGCATACTGGCTGGACTGGTCTGCAACATCTGGTTCAAACCACATATTTTTGTGTGTATGTCATAATTTTGGTGAATCCATCCTCAAAGCTTTAATGGTTGTGAGCGCGCGCGCGTGTGTTTGCATGCGATGAGGGCTGAACCCTGCATGTGGCTTTCCATCCTCAGGTCTGGCTCTATAGAGAACAATGGGCCAAATTCATCCCCGTCACCCTCATTCACAAACACACAACCTCCTCCATCACCGAACAGGTACAGCCGCGCTTCTCTCTCACCTGAAGATCTGCCGAGATCTCTGCAGTTCTCATAACCAGACTTAAAGGGATAGTTCACCCAGAAATGAAATTATTCAACATTTTCTCACCCTCATTCCACACCTAAATGACTATTACGTCTGTGGAACACAAAAGAAGATATTTTGAGAAATGTCTCAGTGGTTTTGGGTTCATGCAATGGAACTCAATGGGTGCCAAACGTAGAGGCACCTGTTGGTTCAGTCATACAGGTTCAAAATGATATGAGGGTGAGTAAATAATGACATAATCTTTATTTTCATGTGAACTTTAATATTCTAATTGGGTTCACAGTGATTGTATCTGTCTTTGCAGAATAACATTTCTGTTGTTTTGTCTTGTTTTTTGTTTGTTTCTTTTTGTGTTTGTTTTGTCTTGTTTTTTGTTTGTCTCTTTGTGTTTGTTTTGTTTTGTCTTGTTTTTTGTTTGTCTCTTTGTGTTTGTTTTGTTTTGTCTTGTTTTTTGTTTGGTTTTGTTTTGTCTTGTTTTTTGTTTGTTTCTCTTTGTGTTTGTTTTTGTTTTGTCTTGTTTGTTTCCCTTTGTGTTTGTTTTGTTTTGTCTTGTTTTTTGTTTGTTTCTCTTTGTGTTTGTTTTGTCTTGTTTTTTGTTTGTTTCCCTTTGTGTTTGTTTTGTTTTGTCTTGTTTTTTGTTTGTTTCTCTTTGTGTTTGTTTTGTCTTGTTTTTTGTTTGTTTTCTGTTTTGTCTTGTTTCGTCTGGTCTCATAGGTCTGTCAGTGGGAAGAAGCTGTGTTCAAGCTGTGGTCACCCGCTTGGAAAAGGTGCCGCCATGATTATTGAAACTCTCAGCCTTTACTTCCACATTCAGTGCTTTAAGGTATGTGTGCGTACAGACGAATTACAACTTACAGACTCGTTGTTTTTGTAATCAATGACATCAGATGGATGGATGTCGTGTCTCTCTCTGTCTCTCTCTCACTGTCTCTCTCTCTTTATCTTACTGTCTGTCTCTCTGTCTCAGTGTGGAATCTGTAAGGGTCAGTTGGGGGACACCAGTACAGGAACAGATGTAAGGATCAGAAATGGACTTCTCAACTGCCAGCAGTGCTACAACCGCTCTCGCTGTGAGACACACACACACACACACTGTCACTCACACACGTTGGTTTCGCTGTATTAGTGAGTTCATGCCGTAGACTTCCATTGCTTTTATATCAGTAACTGTAAACCTACTGTTACAGTAACTGTAAACATTACGGAAAAATGTACATGACATTAGATTTAAAGAAAAACATCATTTAGACATTTTATGTCTAGTGAGGACCAGTGAAATGTCTCATAAGTTAGTTGTCATGATATTGTAACGTTTGGCCCTCACAAATATAGCTAAACCTGTACCAAACAACACTCACGAATACACGCTCTCAGTGTCAGTTCTAAAAATTTGTAGCGTAAATATAAATTCAGGTAGCAGTAGATTATTGATGTGTCACAGCCTTAATTTCTCTTGTCTTTCAGCTGCTGGACAGCCCACCACCTTGTGAACTGTCTGATCTGAAGAAATCTACCCATAATCCTCTCATCCTCATTTCTAATACAAGCACATTAAAGATGAGACCACTGCGAGTCTGTTGGTTCAGGATTTCTCTGTTTCCAGCACTGAACGCAGGCCGCCACTAACAGCATGTAACTGCAGTATGCACCACGTTTCTCCTGTTTCTGACATCATTGTGACTGACTAATAAGCCCATGTTTTTAATCTGAAAATTTCATGAAAGACATTTTAAACAGTATGTTTCGCTGCGAGGAGAAAGAAGAAGCGCAATTTGTGGAGTGAGTTTTCCGAATGGTCTGAATGCATCGTCGGTATGTTCTGACTTTGCAGAGTATTCCAAAAATGTTTTGTTTTTCAAATCCCAGCTAGAGGTTTGGAAAGCCTCTGATCAGTTATCTTACAGTATTCCTTGAACGGATTGGAACAGTTGAAATGAGAAAATGCTAATAATGTCTTATTTTTTTAATTGGTAGTGCCTCGGGATGAATATGTGATTGTGAGAACAGAGTGACCCATGATTGTCGTATTTCCTGTGTGGGCACAGTATGTATTTTTATATATAAAAGGACATTAGGGCTGTTAAAACACAAATGCAGGTAGATTGTGCTTCTTTCACACAAACGATTATGTCATTGTTAGTTTCTCTACGCTGAGGGTTTGGGAAGTTGTTGTGTTGTAACATTGTGCCTTAAGAGGGACGCAATGTCTTTACAAGGGACTGAATCATATAAAGTGAATCATATTTTGGATCCAAAGACTGTTTTTTGCTGATATGAGAAACTGAATATTTTTGGTTACGTATGACGACGTGAAAACAACATTCATCTTGTTGTTTGAAATCATGAGGTCATGTTTCGGTTTAACCCTTTCACAGCCCATCACACCTGTTGTTTGCTAGCTGTTGTAGTGTGTAGTATGGCTCTGATCCGAATCTAAACCTGTTTTTATAAATACACACATTCTATCGATCTATTTTCATGTACTCATACCGCACATTATTTAATTCAGCACATGACAAAGCAATACAAATGTTTATTTGTTTTGAAAGCTGTTTAAAAAACAGTGGCCTGTCGGTCATACTCAAATCTAACAGACTAAAGCGTCACTCTGTGTGTGTGGAGGCCGTATGGAGGCTTTTGGTATTCTAAAGTTGATTATTTTCATCATTTTGGCTGTTTATTGGTGTCATAATCGATTTATTTAGCCAGTAAATTAATCAGTGCTTCAGGCAAGGTCATGAGTTTTATGTTTAATTGGTGATAAGGTAAAGTTGACAGAGATTGGCTGGCACGCTTATGATGTTTAGAAGGGAAAATATACTTACCTTGGAAAATATACACATTGAATCTAAGGTATATTTATTGTGTTATTCAAATCTACGTTATCCAAAATACACTGATTTTATGTTCAAACTCAACAGCTGTGTGTTTATAAATAAAATGTAAAATGTTAAAAGTGCAACTGAGGTGCGTTCATTTGTGTGTCAGTATTCCGTTTTTATTAATGTGATGCTTGAGTTTTCTGCATGTTAAATTGACGATACATTAGGGAATACATTAAAAGAGATATATTAAGACTAATGGCGTGTAAATGCCACGTCACGTGACAGATGATGGCTGTAGCGTTAATGTTGCCCACTAGAGGGAGCCACAGAAACGTGCTTGCGTCACATTCTTCACCTTTCATAGTTTTTGCTGCCATAAATTTGGTTCGTATGGTACGTATTTTTAATGAGAAAATGTAAAAACATGTCATGACTCATCTCTTATAGAAATATTTTACATGCATTTACATTTGTAATGTTTTTAGCTGAGCATGTTGTTTGTTCAGTGCGTTAGTGCTGTTGAATTTTTGGTTGCGTACCTTGATTTAACGTGCACGTATTTTTTTACCACACCATGTGGTGAAGGGATGCCAAACACAACCGGATATGTAATAAAATGGACGTTTATAATATGTTCATGTATAAACATTAAATATAACAGTTGTATATACATATTATAAATATGTTTGTATGGCCACGTGGTCATCACACGTTTAACAGGTGCGCCGTGCAGATGCACGTGCTGGCGTTACGTCATGCATCTGGGCCGGTAGGTGTTACTCTTCAAAACTGCTATTGGGACGAATAAGAGTCAGCGTTACTCATGTGGTAACGAGCCTAAAAGAGTAACAGCGTCATCTTTAAATATCTGTGCATTGAACCGGACGTGATGATATTCAGGTAAATTACTGTTAACGTTCTGATATCGTGTTATAAAGACACATTAAATAACGTTTGCTATATAGTGCACAAAATCAAGCGTTTTCGATTAGTAGCAGTGAACTGTTAACTGTATTTTGCTCACCTTGTAAAAGTGTGGAAACCCTTTAACTTCACCTGGAGCGACACATTTTGAAACACAGTTTATGATTTGGGAAGAATATGATAAATACTAGATTGACGTTTACTCTTATAGGATTGTTGTGTGTACACACACTGCAAACACACATTTTGTGTTCAGAGGGATATTTTGCATCACAGGTCTCTTTTAAACGGTATTTGTAAAGCAGCGTATTAATCATTTGTTGGCACAACTCAAAAAAATTCAATTGAATTAGCCAGTGCATTGTGGATTCATAAATTGAAAATGGAAATGGAAAATTTAATGACTCGTGAATAAAGATAATGTACTTAAGTCGTTGTAATATACTGACTAACATAAATTAGCAGAAAGACTGAAAGTCGTAAAAAAAGTCGTAAAGTGTTTTTAAACACTCGTGTGTTGGTTTTATTAGATATCATTTGTATCAGCAGAGGGCGCTCGAACTCAACTCAAATACCCTATCAGCCCCACCCTGAACGTTTCTCTATATTATTCATTTTATATTTCAGCGTTCCTTGAATATAGTTTATTTAAAGTGTATATATACGGTTTCGTTTATGTGACAAATACCAGAACACAAAGATGATTGGACAGTGTATAGAGAAAACCGAGTTATATTTCTGTTCTATTTCTCTAACGCTTTCTCTCTTATTTCTCTCTGTCTGTCTTACTGTCTGTGTGTCTGTCAGAGTGACATGTAATATTGACAGCCGGTGGCGCCACAGTGAAACGTCATCATACTGAACTAACACATCATACAGTGAGTCAAACACCCAACAACGCGCACAGTCCTTCATTCTCCCTCATTTAACATATTATTACCTTCACCTCTTCCGATTTTTCTCTTACTTTGAGATAATCTCGGTCCAATATAAAATGTGATACCTGGACAGCTAGAACACCAGACGTGGATGTTATTTTCCATCTGCTCCTAAATATTAAAGTTCCTTAATGTTTTTTTTTGTCAGGCTGCATGGTTCCATCCAGAACCTCCGTGTTTCACACATGATTATTCGTAGTTGAAAATGACATATTAAACGGATGCTGAAGGTTTGCGTGTATGCACAGCAGTTACAAGTTTTCAGTTGTTTCATTTGATGTAAGATTTTAAAAACCGCCACAATTTTTGGTGGGGTAGTTGTTGTAAAAAAAGCACCGTTTTCTCTTAAATTAAACACTTAAATTCAGCTGCATGTATAGACATTTGTAAGTAACAAACATTTAGGAAATAGAAGGAAAAAACTTTCACATGAAAAGAATTAATAAAGGAATTAAATCTGATTCCAAACCAGATTCTGCTTTCTGCAGAAAATGACAGAAATGACGTCGTTGAATTATCTTCGGTTTTTTTCCAACGTGCCTTGATCTGAATGTACACGAGGAATTGAGATTTATGTCGAAATTCTGCAGTTCTGTCTTATTGTGATTTAAACGTGTAAGAAGGCACATCTTGTCCCTCGACATTTTTTGGACATTTTGTGGAATGTGTGTTGGTTCCACCGGGTTACACATGATTAATTAACACAGAAATCTTCGCATCTGTATTAATGTAGTAACACGTGCTTCTGCGATTTCTCAATGACTTCATTTCGAACTGATGTTTTAAATTTTATGACTTTAAATGACAATTTGTTTTTTTCAAACTTTTTTTTCAACTGAGTGTATTAATAATACGTCATCCAGTCCGTTTGATCAGTTCGCATCCACCCTGCCACTTTGTGCTTTATTATTTTTATTATTATTATTATTATTGTGTAATATTTAAAGATTTTAAATATTGATAAGACCTGTCATTCTCGTGCTGACGATATTTTATATTCCCTTCATAATCTACAGAAAAAGGTTTTCTGCCCGAGAGACAAAGCCTGTGCGTTTAGCAAAATAGAGAATCTGTACTCTACGCATGCATGTTGTAATACTGTACAAACTGCAGAAACTGAATCTGGAGCACAAATCATTGTAGTTTTAAGTGTTATCTTGACAGCGTTACATTTCGGAGTGAATCTGTATTGAAACGCGTGCACGGCGCGCTGCTGTCCGAGGTGCTGAAGCAGACGCGCTTCGTCTCGTTTGTCAAAAGCCAGTAATCCGCGTAAAGATCTTTCAAAAGACATTTTAAAGATCTTCCAGCTTTCATGTCTTACGGTCTTTTCCCCGGTGCGTTTATATAATAAAAGCCTCGAGAAAATTACACAGTTCGTCAGAAATACAAGAGGATTTTTAAGAGAGGAAACAGCACAGTGTTGTTTTCAGCGTCATAATTGTTTTATAACAGCCATTTCAATGGTACACCTGAAAACTATGTGCACATGTAGAAATATTCCCTTCTTAAATATAAGCATCCATTACCTACATATAAATAATTCTCAAATCCTGGACAAAAAACGTGTTACGTTATGCTCACAAAAGAGGTGAAATCATTATAAAATTGGACGGAGAAGACAACATGCAAATAATATAGAAAATAAATACGTTTTGCATCCAGATATTTTCCTTAAAAGAATGCGCCAGTTGTAACTTGTAAAACATTATAAAGACAAGGTGAACTACAAGGGGATGTGGTCTAATGTGGGGACGTCGGTACGCTTTAACACTATACAATCGGAGCCACAAAAACACAGTCGTAGAAAGACACACAAAACGTTTACGTATTTCCGGTCAACAGTGACGTATGTACTTGTGCCATCTTAAAGAACATTTTGCCTTAGATTAATAGTAAATACGTAGATGGATGTTTGCACAGCCCCTGGCTCCAAGGCGTGTTAAATTTATGGGCAAAAATATAGGACAGATGCCTCATTTGGCAGTATTCTGTAATGCAGACGTGTAACTTACGCTATTGGTACGCTTGGAGTCGGTGTAAAATAAGTATGACGCCAGGATATAATGACGTGTATAATGACGTTGTGTAGGCGCGAGTCCTTTGTAAATGTTCTTTGTGGAAGGCGCGCGCGTCGCAGTCCGTGATTTTGTTTGTTTCAATTCATCGTTAGTGATTCGGATGACCGCAGCCAAACCGCAAAAGTCCAGATCAGGTGAAAATAATGACAGTGTGCGTGATATAATTATCCAGCTTGTGGTGGAAACCAATGGCGTCAAAAGAAGTCAAATGGCGACCAGAATGTGGTGTTTTTTTTAACAGTGAGTCCTTCTTTTGGCATTCTCCTCTTTTTTACGCATCAGGTGTCACTAGAGTAAACTCTGGTTTGTTTGATGGATCTTTCTCTTCCGCTTTAAACACTATTTTAAAACATGCTGGTCTTTACTAAAGTGGCTTTGGCTCCGTTCTGTCTTTGTAATGTGGAAAGAACGCTGGCGAACGGTCCGCCCAGAGAGTCCGGAATGGAGGTGATGGTCCCCGGGGCTGTGGCCCAGCCTTGACTTGGCGCAGTGACTCCCATACCGGCCACTGACGTCTTCACCTGTTCCACCGGTCCGTTCCCTGTGGCGCTGATCTGTCCGCCGGTGGGACTCGGTCCACCACAGTTAGAAGTAGGATTCGGGTTGGGCCCGGGCCCACCGGTGCTGTCTGGATCGGTAGCCTTTGACTCTTTGCTGTCCTCCTCCCGGGAGTCTGATTTCTTCCCGGTTCCGTTCTTTGCTGCTGCAGCCGCTGCAGCC
The DNA here is from genome assembly GCA_036877575.1 of Botia almorhae. Lineage (NCBI taxonomy): Eukaryota > Metazoa > Chordata > Actinopteri > Cypriniformes > Botiidae > Botia > Botia almorhae. Next base: position 4,321 of record JAZGTJ010001148.1, on the reverse strand, counting down.
GCCGCGCGTTCCTGTTTGCGGAATTTGGCGCGCCTGTTCTGGAACCACACCTGTAGATACAAACATGACATTATTTAGTTCTGTTTTGCGTTACAGTCGTCTTGTGTTATTGTAGCTGCAATAGTAAATAATATATACGTAACTAAAACACGTTGTGATGTAAAAACATGATGTATTATAATTACATAAATATTAGTATTGTTACTATTGCAAATAAGTATTAATAAATTCTAAAATAAGACAAGGGAAAATAAACAAATGCAAAATAAGTGCATGTAAAAGTCGCCTTATAGGCTTGCTCCTATACAGTGTGAATTATTTTTAATTATACTATTTGTTATTTGTACTATATATATAGTGATTGGGTTGTTAAAATTCTTTCTTAAATAATAAGGCGTGAGTTGAAATACTAAAGATTCAATCCGGGCATAACCGTCAGTGAGGGTGTCGCACCTGCACTCTGGCCTCGGTGAGGTCGATCTTCAGCGCGAGCTCCTCTCGCGTGTAAATGTCGGGGTAGTGGGTCTCCGCGAACACGCGCTCCAGCTCCTTCAGCTGCGCGCTCGTGAACGTCGTCCGGATGCGCCTCTGCTTCCGTTTCTCGTTCAGACCTCCGTGATCGGTGAACAGCTTGTAGGGAACTGTTGAGATAAACAAGTCGCGGGTGAAAATACGATGTCAGGAGATAAACGTGGAAATGTCACCTTAAAAACCGTGAACCAGTCGATTCAAATAGTTAGAATTGAAAAGGAAGTGAAATAGTGTTTATTATTCAAAGATCGTCAGATACGATCATATCATGAAAAGATAATGTTATGAAAAGCAGCTGTTAATCCTGTTATGATATGCTGTTAATTGAATGTTATTGGAGACTGTATCGGGAATTTGGCATAAATGTTTCTGTCCAGCCCATTGTTGCTACTGTACCTTCAATTCGGTGTCAATAATGAGCTTAAGTCCCCGGTTATTTCATTATTTTCCAAGGTTTATGTCTCATCGCAAAGTAAATAAATTATGCCTATCATTTTGGCAGCTTAAGATAATTTTGTTGGCGGTTTAGGGTGTGACTGGGATAGTGTAACCGTGTAACTGAATTATCTCTTCCCTGCAATCGCTTCTAACGTAATAAATTCTTTCATTTGTGTAAGCAAATTTCGTTTGGTAAATACTAAACACATTTCCATTTTCGAAAGCAATCAGGGCGTCCTATATACCGGGGACGCGACTCTGGTGTCTGTCAGCTGGAGAACCAAACGCGACTCGGGGCTTACCTGCGGCGTACGGGCTGCTCTGGTGGTCCCGCAGGGTGCCCAGACTGCAGGAGCCCGGCGTGAGCGACGGACACCCGGAGGTGGCCCCAAACGTCGTCCTGATGGGGTTGTACTGAAAGCCACTGGCTTGACTGCAGGAGCTGAAGTCCGCATAGGCTGAAGCCAGACTCGACGTGTCCATCCCGGCCATACACGACTCGTAGGCAGAGGAATTGAGGTAAGAATACTCCATTTTATACATTGAAAAGGCTCAGTGGAGAAGAAAAGCTGCACTCCCAGGGAAAAAAACTATAATACACACACAAATTCAAATCGGATTAAATAGGCGAGGAGCGCATGAAAAAGGAAGCCGGAACGCGGAGCTGGGGAGCGTGTGACGGCGGAATTTTGACTGGTTTGAAAGAGGCTCGTGCCGTGGGTAGATGTGCACTGCTCGGCGCCTGCTCAAAAACTGCCCTTCTTTATAGAAGCTGCCTTGTTTTATGAAAAGCCTCCCAAGGAGCCGCCTAGCCCCAGGTCTCTAGAGCATATAGTCCTCATAATAAACTTGGCTCTTTCCGCTTGGACAATAGCACGGCGTTTGGGTCTTATTGCTAGCGCTTTTTTACATGACAATAACTCATCAGTCTATTGGGCTGGCACTGGGGGATCGGGCTGTCCAACCTCTGTCATTGATCCGCTGCATCGCTAATTAGAATTTAATACTCCGCCATTGCGCGCCAGCCCCCTCCGCCGCGCACAGCCCTCTCGCGCGAACCGCCAGCTTGCCCTTTAATTCAATCACACCACTTGGAAATAATGAAAGTTGGGTGACGATTTTCCCTGATCCAATTTTACCCGAGCTTTTAAGCCTTTAAACCGACGGTATACCTTGGGCTGAGTTTTCTATAGTAGTTCCCCGTCTCCTTTACTCCTTCGCCGTCTGCTTTTCTGTTTTCATAAAGCGCTGCTTTGGCACTTGGCGCGGAGGTGCAGGAGTTGAAACGACTTGTATCGTAAAAAAGATCGGGGTTATCTTAGAACATCGTCCCGTGCCTAATTTAGCAGGAGACTTTAAACAAACATGCTAGCATGAGGGATTTCTGAACATGTAGCCGAAAATTACTGCAGCTTTCATGACCAGCATATGTACAGTCATTTTCTGTGGTTTGTGTTGGGTAATAATAATAATAATAATAATCGTTCGTGCAATTAACAGCTGGAAAAAATGGCCGTATCTTCAAAATTTGCATTTGTAGGAAACAAATCGTCTTTTCAGCACGCTTTTAAACTACTTAATTTTAATTAAAATAATCTCGTTTCTCACTGATATCGTGTTCCATCAATTTATAAATTATTGCGGAATTGGTTTACCTGCAGTTATTATTGTTTACGGGCAAATGACGGTTTTTAACCAACGTAACCAGGTGGAAAATAGCACCAAGTCACTCTTCTTTCCAATTTGTCTAAGAACATAATGTTGTTATGGTAACGAGTTGCCGCGTTTTGCACTCACCTGCAGGTATAAATTGAATGAAAACAGGTTATGTAAACATCTTAAAATGTTTTTATATGTATATTTCGTTTATATACGTTATATATAAGGTATATTTTTTATAGAAAGGGTAAATGCGATAAACTTTGTATATTTAAAATAAGGCAAGATAGCTTGACACAGGTGCGTTATTGTCCAAAATGATCAAGGAAAGAATTGTTTTTTGTAATTGAAGTCCACGGCCGTCGCCAGATCTGCAAAGACAAACGAAAAACACACATTTAATGCTTAAAATAGCAAACGAACGTGTGTGGTTATTTTGGACAATAGATGCACCTGTGTTCATCAGATGATCCCCAAAAATCGCGTTTGATGCAGAACGCAGCAGAGCCATTGAAAGCGCTGATGAAAATGTACGCGTTTACTCAACTGAAAGCCTCAGACGTGTCGGGTTGGTGTCATTTTAACATTTCTGCACCGTTTAATTTTTTGTGCTTCGGTTAGCTGCGTTTTCTTTGGTAAGAAAAGATAAATGACGATTAAAAGTCACACAACCCGAGCGCTGTTATGTAAATGTTTATTTCTACACGTGTGACTAAAAGATGTAGCAAATGCGTAATGTGATTATTAAAACCAAAGACCAGCCGGTCCACCGTCCTCCCTCCACGCGCCGGCTCAAGGCACGGTGAGGAAATAATCTAATAACGCACAAAGGGCTGAAAACCCCCTTTCTGATATTTTGCCGAGGCCAGTACAATTACAGCCTTTACCATCCGTTTCCCATATTCAAGCGGCTCTTTATTCTCGTGTCGTGTTGTCCACCAGCCGCTGAAACGCCCATCTTTTATATTTTCAACATCGTCTTTAATGCCATCAGCCTGTTCCACGATCTGCTGGGCGGTGTGAAATGTCAACTTTAAACCTTTGATATTACAGTCTGAATGAGCGACCGCGACGCGTAAGGAAAGGTCAAACACGCGTCGGCGCGCACGCACGCACTGAAGCACGCGTTATTGTAAAGCAGGCGTTTATATCCACGCGGCTATAATCTGTTATAAATCAGTTTAATCTGCACGCATCGGTTTAACGTCATTAAACAGGTCAATAGCGTGACGCGCTCTATAATAAAGCCCCATTCCAATAGCAAACCGTAAAACTGTACGTTATCCGTGATTAACAGTGTGGTAATAATACGATTTAAGAGTTAATTGGTGATTTAATGACGTATAAATAAAGGCGTCCATGTGGCTTCACTTAAACAAATCAAAGAACCGCGGAGCTCGCGAGATCTTAAATCTTTGGTGACAGAGTGGCTCACAATAGGGGTGCGAGTTTAAAAGGCGCATGCAGGCGAGATGTTTTCATGTGCTCTGTTGCTCTGTGCTGCTGGAATGCGGGTCGGCAGGGGGACAAAAAGAAAACAGAATGTCTTTGTGTGGATGGATAAGACGCAACAGCCCAAAACAGACGAGAAAAATGAATGAGAGGGAACACAAAGGGGAGAAGCTGTTTGTCAGCTCGAGCACAAAGTCTGGAGAAAAGCCCTCGAGTTATCAGAGAGGAAATGAAGATGGAA